>PVLD010028256.1:0-19643 GCA_004027595.1 Dinomys branickii
TGGTGGTGGTGATGGTGGTGGTGGTGATGGTGGTGGTGGTGATGGTGGTGGTGGTGATGATGGTGGTGGTCACAGTGACAGTGATGTGGTGGTAGTGATGGAGATAAGGATGGTGACTGTGATGAGGGCGATGCTGTGGGTCACAGTATTGATGATGGGTATAATGATAGTCATAACAGGGCTGGGGATATAGCTCAGTGGAATAAGCGCTTGCCTAGCAAGCGCAGGGTCCTGAGTTCGATCCCCAGTACCGCAAAAAAAAAAAAATAGTTCTATCATTTGTGGCCTCTCTGAGTTAATCCCTGGCCCTGGTGCAACCACTCAACTGATTTCTATCACCATAGGTTAGTTTTGCTTACTCACCAAAAATGTCAGAAGTGTTATTGTTTTTCTTTTTGTATTGCAATTTGAACTCAGAACCTCCTGCTTGCCAAGCAGGTGCTGTGCCACTGAGCTATATCTCCAGCCCCACAAGTGTTATCTTTTTAAGAAATAATATTTTTTGATTGTAGATGCACTGACATATGCTAGACTGGTTATATTGGTGTTGTATTCAGCAACATTGCCAAACTATGTTATTACTTCTAGCAGTTTATCTGCATATTCTGCAGGAGTTTCTCTGTTGACAATAGCATCTTCTATAAAAATTAGCACTGTATTCTTCTGTTTTTGTTTTTTGTTTTTGTTTTTGTCCTTTTGAGACAGGGTCTTGCTATGCAGTTCAGGCTGGACTTGAGGCCATTTTGTAGCCCCGGTTGGTCTCGAACTCAGCAACGATTCTCCTGCCTCAGCCTCCCCAGTGGTGAGATTACAGGTGTGCAGTCACCACACCCGGCAACACTGTATTTCTTTGTTTCTTTTCTTACTGTTTATTTTTCCATCTTGTCTTCAAGTGTGGGCTGAGATCTTCAACACGGGGATAAGCAAAAATAGTGAAAGAAGGCAATTTTGTCTCAGTTTTTATTTCAAAGGGCATCTTTTCAACATTTCATTATTAAATATATTTTTCTCTAAAAGTTGAAGATGACCTTCATCAGGTTACCGAAACTGCCTTCTGACCTATTCTCTCTCTCTCCCTCTCTCCCTCTCTCTCTCTCTCTGTCTCTCTCTGTCTCTCTCTGTCTCTCTCTCTCAGCACCACTGGATTTAGAACTACTACTGTGTTTTCATATATCTTTAACAGTCACGTTTTTATTTTTTGACAGAGAGAGGACAGACCCAAAGTCAGAACCTCAGAGAGACTGAACTTAGTAACATTGTCTCAATCACATCTATTTTAACTGGTTCAGTTAACAAGCGACCCGAGTTTTCCTGTTATTCTAGGACACAAAGTATGTCTCTGCTTAAATACATTTAATTTAGACTTAAAGTCCACATTCCATGTTGTCTTGGTTACTTTTCTCTCCATGCTGGGACAAAACACCAGACACCCAAAGTTAAGGAAGGAAAGGTTTATTCAGCTCATAGTTTGTGAAGGTTTCGGTCTGCAATCAGCAAAGCAGGGTGGCGCACGGCACGGGGGAGACACATCCAGGCGGCAGAAGACAGCGAAAGCAACAAGAGCAGAAGCGGGAAGAAGCCTCTTTTCCTGCCTTTTACTGTCTGCCGGCTCCCCGCCCTCACCCTCCGGCGGGTGTGGCTCTCACGGCGGCTCCTCAGCCTCCTCTTGCACAGGCTCACAAAGTGAGCCCCTCGGCCCCTGTTGAGTCACTTAGTTAAACTTCTAGGCTCCTCACATCGACACGCTGTATCAGTCATGATACATGTGTAATGGTTCCGTAGATTTTGAATGTTAGGGCTAGATCTTCCTTCACCTCCTCCTGTGCTTCTAAGTGGCTGCACCATGGGTGTGTGATAGCTGACTTAGCCCTCTGATTTGTTTAGCGGGGTTCTGCTCGATACAGGGAAGGCTCACCCTCGGTGTGGGTGGCACCATCAAAGGCTTGTGGCTTGACTGGGATACAAAGGGATGGCAAGCAGGCTCATTCCCTCCTGCCTGCCCTGCCCCGGACTGTGCCTTCCCTGACGCGCAGCCCCGCCTCGGAGCCAGCCGATTGTGGATTTAAACCTCTGCAGACTGTGAGCGGAAATAAACCTTTCCTCCTTTGATGTTTGTGTGTAAGGTTTTTTGTCCTGCAAAGAGAAAGTCACTCAGACATTGGATATGACAATAATCAAGAAGAAACCATCTGAAGATGCAAGTGTGGGAAGCATCCATTTCTGTGTGTTCTCATCTGCACATTCAACCGAGTGTGGGTCAAAGCTGTCCAAACAAAATTGCATCTGTACTGAACTAACTTTTCCCCTTGTCATTATCCCCTGAAAATACCTGTAGAAGCTGTTTACGTAGAATTGAGATCCTAGTAGGTACTCTAAGTCACTTAGAGATGATTTTGAAGTACATGGAAGTCATGCCTATGGTGGTGCACACCTATGATCTCAGCACTCTGGGAGGCTGAGGCAGGAGGATCACAATTTCGAGCCCAGCTTGAGCACCTTAGTGATTTAGTGAGATTCTGCCTGAAAATTTAAAAAAAAAAAAAAAAGTCTGGGATGTAGCTTAGGGTGAAGGTCCTGGGCTTAATTCCCAGCACTGCAAATACCACCAGTGACAGCAATAACAAAACAATAACAAATTGAGTGTGGCCTTGAAGTGAAATTAAACCCAAGTACTGATCTATGTGTTCTGGGCATCCACAAACTGCAGATGTTATTACAGCAGATTTGTGGGCTTGAGGTTAGCAAGGACAGAGATCTCGGAGATGTTACAGGTTAGGTCCCACGTGGCTGCAATAAAAAGTGAATCTTGCCATAAAGCCAGTCACATGAATTTTTGTGTTTCTCAGTATGTCTAAAAGTTATGTTTATGCAATAATGTAGCCTATTAAGGGCTCAGTAGCCTCATGTCTCTTAATTAGGAAATTCTTCATTGTTGAAAGACGTTGGCAACTGTCTGAGCCTCCAGCGAGCAGCACCTAATTGCTGGTGAAGGGATTTGCATTTTTGCGAGGGTGGAGGTTGCTTCAGGTCAAGGTGGCTGTGGCAGTTTCTTAAAATAAAGCCACAAAGAAGCTTCCCTCATCATCTGACTTTTCCTTTGTGTGAAAGCTTTTTACCCACAATGCAACTTCCTTCCCCATTGGAACCCACGTTCTCAAAATCTGTTCCTGCTTTATCAACTAAATGAAGGGCAAGGAGATCGGCTGGTCAGTGAAACAGTCTGAACAATTATTCTGTTTGCCATCTTGTACGGACCTGGCTAGTGGCTTCCAAAACAATTAGAATAATGACACCAAAGATCACACTGATCGACCTGGGCATGGTGGCACATGCCTGTCACCCCAGCCCTGTGGGAGGCTGAGGCAGGAGGGTCACAAACAAATTCAAGGCCACCCTTGGAAATTTAGTGACTTAGAGAGAACCTGTGACCAAAATAAAATAAAATAAAATAAAAAGGGCTGAGGATGTAGTTCAGTGCAAAGACCCTGGGTTCAATCTGCAGTAACAAAATTAAGTGTCATAAAATAAAATAAATGCAGTGGTCCTAGAAGGTCTCTCAAGAAAGGGGATCCTTTGAACAAAGACATGAAGAATGTCACAAAGCTTCCTGTGGACACTGGGGTCTGTTTGCTTCCCTGGGTCACCAAAGCAAAGTCCCTGGGAGCCAGGTTTCCATCACTGTAACAAAATAGCAGAGAGGATCAACTTACAAGGAGGAAAGGTTGATTTTGGCTTATGGTTCCTAAGGTGCAGTCCACGGTCTGTTGTCTCCATCGCTTTTAGGTCTGTGGCGGGGCAGAAGCATCATAGAGGGAGGGGGGGTGGAGGAAAACTGCTCGCCTCCTGGTGACCGGGCACAGGGCGAGAGAACGGGGGCCAGGATCCCAGTAGCTCCTGCGAGGGCACAGTCCCGGTGACCTTCCATGAGGTCCCAATTCCTGAAGGTTCTCCGCCTCCAACAGCTCCACAGGCTGGTGACAAAGTCTTTAACATATAAGCTTTGGCTACATTCAAGATCTAAATCATGGCAGCAAAGGAAATTCATTTTATTTTAATTTTTTCACAATAAGTGCTCTGGCCCTCCCCTTCCCTTCTCCACTTCCCTCTGCCCCCCACCTCTGCTGTGGCCACAAGAGCTCCCTCGTCGTTGCCCCAGCACACAGGGCTCTGTCCTACTTCAGGGCCTTTGCACGGGCTGTGCACCTTATATTCAGGGAAAATTCAAGGCTGCGTTCTAGGGAGGCTGAGGGATAAGAAGCTGTTTACAATTCTACAGAATCAGAGGGAACTCAGGGAGCTGATCTCAGTGGGACACAGGATGAGCTGATCTTGGACAAGTGCGAGGAAAGGAAAGCTTTTTAAAAATCAGTGCCAGGAACCCAAAGACGAGTACAATATCTGTGTCTGACTGCTGCACTAACTGAAGACTTTGGTTGCAAGTCACAACGACCTGATGCAGCCAGCTTGAATAAGAAAAGGAGAAAGGAGTGTGTTGGCTTAGGAAATAGCAAAGCTCGGGGCTATTTCCTACACGTGGACTCACAGTGTGTGGCCTTTTATGTGTGGTTTCTTTGACTTAGCAGACTGTTCTTCAGGTCACACTGTGGCATGTATCCGTGCCTCACTCCTTTTTGACGGCTGAATAATCTTCCATTGCATGGATACACCACATTTATTTATTTCCTAGTGAATAATTTTAGGTTTCCTAAATGTTGCCATAGTCAAAACAAAAACTGAATCAAGACCTGGGACGCAGCTCTAGGACAGAGCACTTGCCTAGCGTGTATGAGGCCCTGAGTTCCATCCCCAGTACCACAAAACAAAATTTAAGAGTTAGATCTGCCTTCAGGTATGGCTTGCTCTTTCTCGGAAGAGAGCATGCTTTTGTGGGAAGGAACTCAAGCTTGCATTCTGCCCCTTCTGTAGTAGTCCCTATGTCAGACTGCCTTGCCGTAGTTTCTCCTCAGACCCTTCACCCCCTACCTCCACCCCCCCCTACAGTTTCTGTGCCTTAAGAACATCCGAACATTCCTGTCCACTTGCTGTGAGAAGTTTGGACTCAAGCGCAGCGAGCTCTTCGAGGCTTTTGACCTCTTCGATGTGCAGGATTTTGGAAAGGTGAGCTGAGCCCCCAAAGCTCGAAGACTGGATTTCAGTTTGTTTCATCAACATCTGTTGGGGGGAATGGGCTGTTCCAGGCCCAGCGGATGGGCCAAACCAGGCCACACACAGGTGCGAGCTGCACTGGCCGGGGACTTGTGGAGCTGGGCTTGAGTCAGCTCCTGCTTCTGGGCTTGCTGTGTGAATTCGGGTACATTGCTGTGCCTCTCTGGTCCCTACACAGGCATAACATCCTCCTGCTCTTTCTGAGTGCCTGCAAGGATTGAACAGGATGGTGGGACCCTGGCTCAGTCAAGGGATGGGCAGAGAGAGAAAAGCCCACACTGGGGTCCCGAGAGGCACAAGGTCGAACTCAAGTCTAGCTCTGGAGCTTGGGTCCTGGGGTCGGGGGCTGTGCTGTGGGGTGTGGCTGCGGAAGGGGCTTGCTGAGCAGAGATGACCTTCATCACAGGTCATCTACACGCTGTCCGCCCTGTCCTGGACCCCCATTGCCCAGAACAAGGGGATCATGTAAGTAGCCCTCCGCTGCTTGGGACCAGCCCCTCACTGCGTGGCCCGGGCCGCTGGCTCACGCCGCCCTCCCCCCAGGCCCTTCCCCACGGAGGAGGACGGCATGGGTGACGAGGACATCTACAGCGGCCTGTCAGACCAGATCGAGTGAGTGTGGGGCTCAGAGCCCGGTGGTGGCGGTGGCACTGGCCGTGCGGCTTTGGAGGACATGGCCTGGTCCTGGGGTGTGGGGTCTGGGGTCCCCAGCCTGGATCAAGAAGGGTCTGGGGGGCGGCGGGCTGCCTCGGGCCTTCCTGACGCTGCGTCCCACAGCGACACTGTGGAGGAGGACGAGGACCTGTACGACTGTGTGGAGAACGAGGAGGCCGAGGGCGATGAGATCTACGAGGACCTCATGCGCACAGAGCCGGGGCCCACGCCGGTGAGGGCGGCGGCCGGGGTGGGGGTGGGGCGCGGGGCACACGGTGGGGCTGCCGCGAACAGCCGCCTGTCCCGCCTGTCCCGCCCTCGCAGCCCAAGATGACAGAGTACGACAAGCGGTGCTGCTGCCTGCGCGAGATCCAGCAGACAGAGGACAAGTACACTGACACGCTGGGCTCCGTCCAGCAGGTGCGCCCTGTGCTCGTGTTTCCTTTGAGACCAGGTCTCCCTACGGGGCGCAAGCTGGCCTTGAACTTGCAATCCTCCCGCCTCAGCCTCCCGAGTAGCTGGGTTCACGGCTGTGCGCCACCAAGCCTGACTTTCTCTAAGTCCTTTTAAAACTAGCTTTATGGGGATTTAAGGAAAACACATGTCAGTCACCCACTTCCAGCGCACAATTCAGGGCTTCGTTTGTATGTACAGTGTTGGGCAACCATGAACGCTAATTGTAGAACACTTTCATTTCCTTAGAATAAATCCCATACCCCTTAGCTGGTATCCCTCAATCCCCCACGCCCTCCCCACCCCCTGGCCCCCACAAATCCAAGTGCTAGCACTGGATTCATCTGCCCCGGGCATTCCCCACCCACCGCAACACACAGTGTGTGCCCTTTTGGAGCACACTGTTACCAAAGTTCATCCGCACGTCACTGTGTTCCAGCGCCATTACTTTTCATGGCTGAATAATATTCCAGGGCACGGATGGACCAGCTTTTGTTTGCCCATGCATTTACTGATGGACGTTTGAGGTGTTTCCACTTCGGGGCTGTGATGAATTATTCTTCTGTGAACATTTGGAGACAAGTTTTTGTGTGGGGATGTTCTCCATCTTTCTTCCTCCGCCTCTCGGTCGGTCTGTCTGTCTCTGTCTTTCCTCGTCCTTTTCTCTCTGGGGCTGATCCTGCGGGAGGGGCTCACTTCCCTCAACCCCTTCTCGCCCCTCTGCACAGCACTTTATGAAGCCCCTACAGCGATTTCTGAAGCCTCAAGACATGGAGATCATCTTCATCAACATCGAGGTGGGCCAGCCATCCGGGTCTTCTCTGGCCTCTGCGCGGGAGGGCTCTGCCGCGGGTGCGGGGGATGGGCACTGTGCACCGCGGGCTGCACGGACGACCCTCCCCCGCCTGGACGCCTGAGCCACCCCCACCTCCGATTAGGACCTGCTCCGCGTTCACACCCACTTCCTGAAGGAGATGAAGGAGGCGCTGGCAACCGCGGGAGCATCCACGCTGTACCAGGTCTTCATCAAATACAAGGAGAGGTGAGACCCAGCCGGCTCGACCAAGCCCTGGGCTCGCTGCCCTCCCATGCTGGGCATTTAGGAGACGTCACCCTCAGAGATCACGAGGTTGGGGGTGTTGTCTGCTGTGAGCTCCTGGTCAGGGGCTTCAATTCGCACCTCTGCCGTGTGTCCCTGCGAGGCAGCTCGACCTCTCTGTGCGTCTGCTTCCTTGTCTGTAAAGCAGTGTTTATGGGGTCGTGGTAAAAGTTGAATCGGTTGTTGCATAAAGTGCTTAGCACAGGGCCTAGCACATGGTAGACATTCAATCAGTGCTGTTAAATGAACAACGGGCAGAGACTGTATGTCAAGTTCTCTTTTTGTTTTTATTTTGTTACCAGCAATCGAACTCACGACCTTGCCCTTGTCAGGCAGGAGCTGTGCCGCTGAGCTATATCCCTACCCTCCCTCTAGTTCTCTTTTAAGAGCTCCTTTTGAGGTGCGATCAAAAAACATAGTGTGTGTTTAAAGAAATAAAAAAAAATAGCCGGGCATGGTGGTGTGTGCCTGTAATCCTAGCATACAGGATGCTGAGGCAGGAGGATCACCATAAGTGTGAGGCCAGCCTGGGCTACATAGTGAGCTCAAGACCAGCCTGAACTATATAGTGAGGCCTTTGGTCTCAAAAAGACCAAAGCAATTTTTTTTATTACAGCAGAATACAGATTGTCATCTGTCTCCCTCTATCTGTCCCCCCTCACCTAAAACACATTTATCTGGACATTCTTGTCGCTTTGGGAAGCGGCTCTGGAGTCCTCTCTCGTGTCTTCAGCTGCACTGTCCTGGTGCCCTAATGTCCTGAATGGATCCCAAATGACGTCCCAGGGCCATCTTGACTTTGGGGCGGAGTGGGGGGTCTCATGGTGCCAGACCTGGTGAATAGGGCGATGGGACGCGCTGCGGGGTTGTTCCCGAGGTGCCTTTCTGGCAGGTGGCGCTGGGCAGGGGCACTCACCATATTCTGATCACACCTCGTAAAGACACTTAGGAAACTGGACGTCCAGAACTGCTACAGAAAGCGGAGAAGATGGTGACATAAGTGCGTTCAAAGGGAGGGAGAAGATTCTAAGGGGATTCACGGCACTGTGTCTCTGACTGTCATACATTTAAAAAACTTAAACATTCACCATGTTTTTCAGTCACCCCTTGTATGTTAATGTTATCATGAGCCTGTGTGGAAATGCTGTTGTTAGGCCCATTTTATAGATGGGGAGACTGAGGCTCAGGGTCTTCCATCTGGGGTGAGACCAGGACTGATGCTGAGACCTGTCTGACCTCGGTGCCAGCCACGTCACCTGGTGGCCTGTTCTCTTCCCGCAGGTTCCTCATCTACGGCCGCTACTGCAGCCAGGTGGAGTCAGCCAGCAAACACCTGGACCAGGTGGCCACCGCCCGCGAGGATGTCCGGATGAAGCTGGAGGTGGGGCCCCGGCTGGCCTTCGGGGGCTTGTCCCTCTCTCCCGGCTCCCAGGGGCTGCAGGGAGCAGATGCAGCTGGATGGAGGAGGATCTGCCAAGGCTCAGTGGGGAGGGCGTGTGCAAGTGTGAAGTCCTAACCTTGACCCAGACCTGCCCCAGACTGAACCCCAGCCCTAGGCCCTGCCTGAAGGCAGCTGCACACCACATCTGGGCTGAGCTCCACCTTCCCCCTGAGCCCCCGATCCCAGCCGAGCCCTGATCCCACGCTGAGCCCTGACTGTGCACCGAACCCCAGCTTGGATCCTGGTGCCTACCAGAAACATAGACAGGGTAGGGACAGTGAGGACAGGGACCCGCCAGGGCTGTCCTTCCGTCCCTCTGCGGCCCCACCGCCCGGGCGGCAGGCTGGGATTCCACCTCCCGGCTGTGGGTCTTCAGCTGCCTCTTGCCCTGCAGTCCTTTCCGCGTTTGTTTTTCTCGGGGGACGTGATGCTTCAGGCTACGGACAAAGGCACACAGCCAGCTCAGCAGTGGAGAGCAAGAGCGGCCGCTGTGTGTTTATTCAGTTCTGTCTCCCGCTCTCCTCCGCTCTGCCCCCCCACGGTGACCCCTCTGCCCTCTGATCCCCAGGAGTGCTCTCAGCGAGCCAACAACGGCAGGTTCACCTTGCGGGATCTGCTGATGGTCCCCATGCAGAGAGTGCTCAAATATCACCTTCTCCTCCAGGTGCGCGTGCAAGTGGGGTCCCCCGTGTGGGTCTTCAGGAGCAGGCCCCAGCGGCCTTTGGAGGATTGGGCCCCAAGACCCTTGGGATGGGGGTCCTCCATCTCCCTCTCTCTCTCCCCCTCACCTAAAACTCATTTGCCCGGACATTCTTTAGGCTTAGGTAGGGAAGGTAGGGTGAGGAGGTGGTTTGCAGGGCTGCGGGAGAAGCGGGGTGGCTCAGGGCAGGGGCGTCTGACTCCCGGTCCGCGCAGGAGCTGGTGAAGCACACGCAGGACACGATGGACAAGGAGAACCTGAGGCTCGCCCTTGACGCCATGAGGGTGAGCGGGGGTCGCACGTGTGCCTGGCCTCGTCTTTGAGCTCCCAGGCCAGGTAGTGGGCGAGCCAGGGCTGTGTGTAGATGGGCCAGGTTCACCCCGACCCCATCCCCAGGACCTGGCGCAGTGCGTGAACGAGGTCAAGAGGGACAACGAGACGCTGCGGCAGATCACCAACTTCCAGCTCTCCATTGAGAACCTGGTGAGGGGTGCAGGGTGGGCAGGAGTGTGGTCGCACGGGTAGGACGTCTGGTCTCCTTGGTGGTCTCTAACCAGATCCCTCCCTGCCTGCTGCCTAGGACCGATCGCTGGCCAACTACGGCCGGCCCAAGATTGATGGGGAGCTCAAGATCACCTCGGTAGAAAGGCGGTCCAAGATGGACAGGTGGGCGGAGTCCACTGCGGTGGGGTGGAGCCTGGGAAGGGGCGGGGCCAGAACGCTAGACGCGCGTGTGCTAGGAGCCAGCATTGGTCTCAGGCGGATTCAGGGCAGTTCCAGGCCCCTAGATAGGTCTGTGGGCGAAGTCATCGTGGATTGGGGTGGGGATGGAGGTGGGACCTGATTTCTAGTAGAAGTGGCTGGGATCGCCTGAACCAGGGAGTGGAACCCGGACCTGGGAGCGGCCAGGCCAATACGGGTCACGGGGGTGAAGCCAGCGCCAACAGGGGGTCGCCGCCAAAAGCGGAAGCGAAGGGGAGGCACCTGGATAGGCGGGAGGGTGGGACCCGGGATCCGACCGAACGTGCCGGGTTCCAGGTACGCTTTCCTGCTGGACAAGGCGCTGCTCATCTGTAAGCGCCGGGGCGACTCCTACGACCTCAAGGATTTTGTGAACCTGTACAACTTCCAGGTTCGCGATGACTCCTCCGGAGAGCGAGACAACAAGAAGGTGGGGTCCTGATGCCAGGCGGGGGTCCGGGGCCAGCGGCAGACCCGCCCTCGGCCTGCGCGCCGGAATGTCCGCGCATGCGCGCTGTGCGCGTGAGAGCCCATAGAACAGCGCGATCGCGCATTCACTGGCGGGCATTGGACAGAGCGGCTGCTCTATCCTGGTCATTCTTTTAGGCAATTGGACTAAACATGAAAACAAAACAGACACTGACCCCTGGCTTACGGCGCTTACATTCTTGTAGGAAAAAAGAAAAAGTCAGAAAATAACACTGGAGCCTCCACAGTGGTGGGTGGGGTGGAGGGGTCTTCTCATCCCGGTCTGTCTTTCCTCCTCTGTGGGTGACGTCTGAGCCACGACGCCTCTCCCGGGCTTCTCTTTCTCCTGGGAACCTGCCACACCCTTCGCACCCCTCCTCCTGAAGGTTCTCCCCTCCTCCCAGCTGCGACGTCTCTCCCCGCTCCCTTCCCTCCCTCCCCCCTCCCTCCCCTCCCTCCTTCCTCTTTCTGCACTAGGCATTGAACCCAGGCCCTTTGCACTTAGCTACACTCCCAACTTTTTTCTAACTGGGAGCGGGGTTGGCGGGGGCGCGCCCCATCTTCTGCGGTGCGCGGGTGCTGCAAGTCCGGACTCTGCTTCCCCGCAGTGGAGCCACATGTTTCTCCTGATCGAGGACCAGGGTGCCCAGGGCTACGAGCTGTTCTTCAAGACGCGCGAGCTGAAGAAGAAGTGGATGGAGCAGTTTGAGATGGCCATGTGCGTCCCTTCCCTCGCGCTCCCTGGGCTCTGAGCTCCCCGGGGCGGGCGCAGGGCCGGGGCGGACTCAGGGGGCTCTAGCGCATGCGCAGATACGCTCTAGCGCGCCAGGGTCGCTCTGTGCCTCAGTTTGGCTCAGCGCTGCCGAGCCTCAGCGCGAGCTTGAGCTTCAGCCCCAGCCCGGGTGTCCCCCTCCCTCCCTCTTTTCCTCCTGGGTCCTCTGTCTCTTCTGATTCTGCTCCTTTTCTTCCAGTCTCCTCCACCTTGCCCTTTTCTACTCCTCCCACCTCCATCATTTCCTTCTTCACTTGCTCATCTTTTTGGGGGGATCCTGGAAATCTAACTCAGGACCTCGCGCTTGCGCAGCGCCACTGAGCTATATCCCCGGCCCCACCTTCTCATCTGGCTCCGCCTCTTCCTCTATTGAAGTAAAATTCATGCCAAAATAAAGGACCATTCCATAATGTACACTTCTGTGTCCTTTAACGCATCTCTAGCATTGCGTAGGCATTACCTCTTAACTCTAAAACACAATGTGGTATATCCAATCCACACGGTGGAACACTATGCAGCCGTGTAAAGGAGCGAGGCACCGATTTCCTGCTTTTCTCTCTCTCCAGCTCCAACATCTACCCAGAGAACGCCACTGCCAATGGGCACGATTTCCAGATGTTTTCCTTCGAGGAGACCACATCCTGCAAGGCTTGCCAGATGCTTCTCAGGTACGTTTCCAGGAGGTAGACCTGGGTCCTAGGTGTGATCAACCCCTCCTCTCTAGAGGGCTCCCACCATTGATTCCGAGTACTGGGAGGCCTGGCTTTGACCCTTGGGCCGGGTTGGCAGAATGGCGAGGGTGCTGTGCAGCCTCGGACCCTCTCATTCCCCCTGTCCCAGAGGGACCTTCTATCAAGGCTACCGCTGTCACCGGTGCCGAGCCCCTGCGCACAAGGAGTGTCTGGGGAGGGTCCCCACGTGCGGAAAGCATGGGCAAGGTACAGCCCGGCACAGGGCCGGCGGGTGGGCTGCCCTGGTAGCCTTTCCCACCCTAACGATGACCTTTTTTCTCACCTAGATTTCACAGGGACCATGAAGAAGGTAAGACCCACCCCACCCGACCCCCCTGCGTCACTTTCTGTGCTTGGGAATCTCGGGGAGCTGGGAGGGGACCCAGGAGATCCCGGCGCGGAGCGAGGAGCCTGCGGAGTGGACGGGCGCCCACGCCAGCGTCCCTTCCTCTTCTCACAGGACAAGCCGCACCGCAGGGCTCAGGAGAAAAAGCGCAACGAGATGGGTGAGCTGCAGGGGCGCTGCAAGGGTCAGGCTGGGGGCCCCCGGCTCCTCTGCAGGGGTGAACCCAGGGATCCCCGCGTCCTGCTTGTCACGCACTGGCGTGGTGTCCCAGCCCCAGGACCCCCGGGAATTTAGAAATAATGAACTCGAAGTCACGCCATGCCTTTGCTCAGACACTGATGGGGGCTGCATGGAACGGAGGGAGCTTTATGAGAGCTTGTCCCGTTCCTCTCTGCTCTACCGTATAATCAACAATTCTGCCCAGGTTTGGAGCATTTCCATTGCTCCAGAATTGTCCAGAAAATTAATCAAAGAGAAATAAGCCTAGCTATCCCTGCCCCCAATCACTGCAGCTGCGTTTCAGGCGCCTGACACTCACCTTTGGCTGGGGGCTGCCACAGAGGACGACACAGTTTTGAACTTTTTGTCCTCACAGAATGTTTTATCAGGTAGCACTGCAAGTCGCGCCCATCTGCTTCCCAGAGGGCACTCCTGTCCGCCCTCTGTCGTCAGAGACTAGTTTTGCCAGGCCGTGAACTTCCTATGAATAAAGCACACAGCAGGGGGTGTTATTTTGGTTTTGGTTTTTGCATCTAGTCTCTTTTATTCAACATAAGGCCCATGAAATTCACCAATGAGGTTGCTTCTAGCAGTGGCACATCCTTTTTATTGCTGTATAATATTCTATACCGTGATTGTATTACAATCTATTTTTTTCATCCTATGAAGACATCATGAACCTGGCATGATGGCAAGTCTGGTTTGTTGCCAGGTTTTGACTATTTCGAATAAAGCTGCTATGTGATATTCTTGGTCGTAACTTTTGATGGAAATGTTCTCACTTCTCTTGGGCATATATTACTGCGTTCCAGGGTAGATGTATATGTAGCTTTAATAGATACAGCTCCACACCTTTCCAAAGTGGATCCCCCTCAGAGTCACACAGGTACCAGAGCTCCACTCCCTCACCACCACTTGATATTGTGAGTCTTTCTAACTTTAGCCAACCTCAGGGGATGGGGAGTGAGACTCAGATTTCAAAGCCCTTGACTTCCAGCCACCTTTGTCTCATCACCCGCCCTGTCCCCCAGGTCTGCCTAAGATGGAAGTGTTTCAGGAATACTATGGGATTCCTCCACCGCCTGGAGCCTTGGGACCGTCCCTGCGGCTTAACCCTGGGAACATCGTGGAGCTCACCAAGGCTGAAGCCGAGCAGAACTGGTGGGAGGTAGAGCTGAGGCCGTGGGGTGGGGGGACCCAGCATGATGTAGTGGGTGCAAGTGACCCCGGGGTGGGCTCACAGCCCCACGAGGCTGTGGAGGGGCTGCCCAGGGAGGGGTGATGTAGACAGGGATTTCTGGGCTTGGTCCCTCCTGATTCCTGGTCTTCCTAGTAACCTGAGGCTGTGTGACACTGTCTGGCCACCAGATAGATGGATGAATGGCAACCACTGGACACACACAGAGGCACCTGTGTTTTATGCTCAAGTTTTCTTCCCTGGGTTTTAGGGTAGAAACACGTGCACCAATGAAGTTGGTTGGTTCCCCTGTAACCGGGTGAAGCCCTACATCCACGTGAGTACCTTCCATCTGGAGGCCCTGGGAGGGCAGACTTGGGGGACCCCCTGAGGCGGGCAGGGTCACCCCCAGCTCAAGCCTTTGCATGCTTCGCCAGCTGACCAGCCTGGGAGCCCCAGAGCCTGACTTTTCCTGGTTCATTCTTTTTTCTTGAGGCACTGGGGATGGAACTCATGGCCTCTGCCCTAAGCTCCACCCCCCCGCCATTTGATTTTTTATTTTCAGTCAGGGAAATGTTCAGTCACTAAGTTGCCCGGGTTGGGTCAGAACCTGTCATCCCCCTGCCTCAGCCTCCTAGAGTGCTGGGATGATGGGTGTGCGCCACCGTGCCAGACTTCTCCCTTGATTCTTTTTGCATGAGCATCAAGGTGGTGCACAGGAAGAAGCACTTTGAGCACTGCATAGCAGGTGCCTTGGCCCTGCCTTCCTTCAGGGACACTGGATTGAGCCCTGTGAAGGCCTCACAACTGCTCCTAACTCCGGGGAAACAGGCCTGCCTGCCCCACTCTGCCCAGTCTGTGTGGGACTCAGATCTTTCCCACTCTCCCCAAACCTCAGACATTTCCTCCCTCGGTCACACCAAGGGCCCCACTGCCCACCTCACAGTCTGCAGAGAGGAGCCCTCCCGCCCAAACCCCCGAGGAGCTCGGGGTTCGTTGTAGCCGATTTTACATTAGTTCAGACTTTCAGCCAAGCCATGAGGACAGTACAGAGCCTGCATCTGCCCTTTACCTGGGTTCGCCGGTTGGCACCTTATCCCCTTCCTTTGGATCTGTGCTGCTGCTTGTGCGCTTTGTCCTCTAAGCATCATCCCTTTCCTGAAGCGATTATTTCCCCTTCGTGCCTAAATATTTGTTATCGCAAGAACCATCTCATGTTTCACCGTGACGGAATTATGCTCTTATGCAACCCATAGCGCATGGTTAAGTTTTCCCCAGAGGTCCAGGAGATGCTTATTGACCCTACGGCTTCTTCGCTGTCAAGTTACAGTCTGAGTTTCCAGCATCATCTTTTGCTGGGTGGTAGTCCGCTGAGGCAAGGGTTGTACCTCGTGCTCCTTCCGCCCGTGTGGCCGCCCCTTGTCCTCTGCCCGTCGTGGATGATCTATCTCACCATGTCTCCATCTCAGCCGGTTGTCACCTGCCTGGCATCTAGCACCAGCACCCTGCATTATCTCCCACAGCTGGCAGTCACTTGCCGGCCGGCCCAGCTAGCCCGTCTCCTGCCCGCCTCCCTCGCCTGCCTCTCGTCTGTCATTTCTCTCTGTCCGTGACCCACCTTCCTATTTATCGTCTACTCTGTTATCTCTTCCCCACCATCATCTATTGCCTGCCCGTGGCTTGTGTGCCCGCCCCTGGCTGTGCGTGCGTGTGGGCGCCGTCTGCCTCTCTCCCGCCGGCCTAACCATCTCTCTGCTCTGCCTCTTACCTGTCTGTCTGCCGCCCCTCTCTTCTCTCTCCTCCAGCCAGCCCTGTCGTCATCCGGGAGCAGCTCCTGGATTCTTATATTACACCCATCCCGGGAGAGCCCTGCAGGCCGGTCCCTCCGTCCTCGCACGCCTCCCCATCATGCCTTAGCGGGTCCTCGACTCTGGCGCAGCACCAGACCCGTCCTGAACGCTCCCTGTTCTGGTCTTGAGCCAACCCTTTCTCCTGGGGCCGGGTCCTTGCAGCGGGCAGGGCAGGGCACTCAGAAGCTGGCCGTGGGCGCCTGCGGGTTCTGTGGTCCTCTCCTGTTACTGGGCTCCAGGCTCGGAGTAGAGAGGAAGATGACCCTGCCCCCGGGGCTCACAGACGGCTGCTGCGATCCGGTTTCTAATGTGACCGTCTGGAAGTTCTTCCTGCAGACACAGTGTGGATTCACATTTCCCCTGGCCGACTTTAAAGGGTCGATACCAGCCTGCAGCCTGGATTTTAGAATGTTTCTGTTTTATTTTGGGGTCTTTCCATATCACTTTACATAGAACATCTCTCCCTGTCTTTCTCTCTCTCTCTCTCCTTTTGAAACAGTTGAGAGGGACTTTGCACAGCACAAAATTAACCATTTTCAAGTGAATGGGGCTGACTGCATTTGCACGCAGCGTCTCCCATTTGTGCGAAGTCTCTGGGGCAGGCGGATCTGCAGGTGCAGAAAGCCACGGGCGGTGGGTGGCTGCCGCAGCAGGGGACTGACCACCGATGGGCTGCGGGGCTGGGGTTTTCTTTTGGGGTGATAGTAGCATTTTGAATTAGATAGAGGTGATGGTTCCTCATTCTTGTGATTATTATTTTTAATTATGATAAAATATACAGAGCATGCAATGGAGCATTTCCACCATGAAATGTAATCATTTTAAGGGTACATTTAGGAGCATTAAGTGTCTTCACCATGCTGCAAGGCCATCCCCAGAGTCCATCTCCCCAAACTGAAATTTGGTTCCCATGAAATGCTGCCTTCTGTCCCCTCCCCAGCCTGGCACCACCGTCCTTCCTGGGTATGTGGATCTGGTGATGCCAGGGACGTGGACCCTTCAGTGCATGTCCTTCTGTGTGTAGCTCAGCCCACTGAGCATCGTGGCCTCAAGTTCTATCCACCCTGTAGCAGTGTTAGGATTTCCTTCCTCTTCGTAGCTGACTAATATTCCATTGTGTGGATGAGCTACAGTATAAGCATCTATTCTTCCATCCATGGATGCGTGAGGCGCCCTGCAGTCTGCTGTCAGCATGTGGCTTTGCTCTGAACCCAGGTCTCTGTCTGTCCCTAGGGGCCTCCTCAGGACCTGTCCATTCACCTGTGGTGAGTAGAACCATATTCTCCTTATTTTTAGCTGGGGCTATCAGGGCTGGGGGCACAGGCTGGGCATGAGGGGGACCCTCCAGGCCAATCAGTTACTTATTCTCTGAACCCTGGTTATTAACTTCTGAGTCCAACCCTATGCTGAGGGCTGCTGTGGGGAGGAGACAGAGAGACCTCTCACCTTGGGTGGTTATGGTCTTATTGGGAGGTAAGTACTTACTGACTCTTGAGCAGTCCTACAAGTGGCTTTTGGAACCTGCCAATCGGGTTTGAATTCTAAGCTGAACAGTACTCAGCTGTGTGACCTTAGTTGGTGACTTAACCTCTCTGTGCCTCTGTTTTCGTCTGGAAAATGGCTTAGTTGCAGTCCCTACTTGACAGTGTTGTTGGGAGGCGTAAGTGAACGTGTTAGGCATTTGCTCCCAGGTCCGTGAGCTGGAAGCACTTTATATATAGGTGGCATTAGCTGCTGTGAGGGTCATGTTATCCACTCTGAGATGAACGCTTTTTAACATTCTAACATCTCTGATTGGGGGATGGCTCTTGGAGTCAATGAAGTCTCAGTCTGCAGCCTAACTTCGGAGGCAGCAGTTTCTTTTTCACAGTGGCACAGCCAGGAAAGGGCATTTTACAGCAGTCTATACCTCGCTCAATATGCCACTGCTTTTACACTCTTGTGCAAGGGGTGATCAAAATATGCAATGGATACTTAAACTTTAAAAATGTATCACAGTAAAAGACACACTGGTGTGAATCCCCCTCAAAATACCCCCTCTTCTTTTGAACACTCCTATCCCCTTGTTCTTGACATGTTCTGAAGCAGTTCTGGAAGTGCTCTTTCATGAGGGTCTTCATAAGGTGTGATCCAGCAGAAAGGCAGGCTCCTAAGAGTGGGACGGCGTCTTCCCCTTGTTCAGTGGACCTGGCACTGTGCAACTTCTGGCTCTTCCCCAAAGTCAAAATTACTGGGAAAGGGAAACGTTTTGAATTGATTCCAGATATCAAAGCAGTCACAACAGCACAACTAGACCCACAAGGGAGGGGAGGATGCCCAGAGCTGCTTTAGAAAGTGACAAGAAAGACGGATGAGTGTGTGGAAGGGGAGGGGTAGAGGGAGCTGTCTGGCAGTGGGTGTCTTATTGTAATAAATTTTGAAAGTTAACTTTCATAATATTTTCAGTCACCTCTGTATCAGCACTTTAATGAGGTCCTCTGACCCTCCTCCTAACCCCTTGAAATAGTAGCTAGTCTCACTTCCTGTTTTTTTTTGGCCAAGGAAGAGTCCTGTTTTTGCAAAGGAAGCTCAAAGAGGGGAAGTGATTTACTCAGTGTCACACAGTGAGGAAGTGACGGAGATGGGATTCGAACCCGCAACTGTGTGACTTCCTCTCTTGATAGTGATGATGGTGACAGGCGCCCCACTTCCGTCTCCGGAGTGCACACGTACAGCCCTTCATGTGCTCTCTTGCGATCTATCAAGCTTGCCTTTCTGTCTATACTGTCTTTTTAGAGGAGGAAATTGAGTTCCAAGTGGCAAAAATCTATTCCGAGGGTTTAAAGCAGGCAGATGGTAGAGGCTGGATTTGAACCGCGGTCTCTGAGGTTGGTGCTGGCTCTGCCCTTTGTGACAAGCCATGGGCAGCAGGGCTGGACTAGGGGCCGTGGGCAGCAGGGCCAGGAGTCACCTGATGTTTCCATTTTGGCTGCAAAATTTAAGAGAGCACTGAAAGTTTCAGTGATCCAGATGTATAATGTACAGTTAGGTGTGATGGTGCAGGCCTGCAATCCCAGCACTATGGAGGCTGAGGCAGGAGGATCTGAATTTGAGTTCAGCCTGGGCAATTCAGCTTTGTTTTTTGGGGGGTTTTGGGGGGGTTTTTTTGAGACAAGGTCTCACTGTGTAGTGCAGGCTGGCCTTGAACTTGCTTATGTAGCCCAGGCTGGGCTCGAACTGACTGCAGTTCTCCTGCCTCAGCTTCCCCAGTGCTGGAATTACAGGTGTGCACCACCATGTCTGGCAATTTAGCAATTCAGAGAGATCCTGTCTCTGATAATAACAAAAAGGTTTGGGGTGTGGCTCAGTGCTGAGGCCCTGGGTTCAAAGCCCAGTACTGCAAAGCAAACAAATGAAACCATAATGTTAGTGCAATGTGTGAAAGTAGTAAAAAACAGCAAAAAGATCTATAATGAACAAAAATATGAAAATTATAAATTAAGATTCAAGAGGCCCTGGACTAGGTCCAAAGAAGTAGCTGTGCTTTTAGAATGTGTGTTCATGGATTTATTTAAACTTATTTCTAAAAAAAGAATTGGGATGAAATTCACATAGAATTAACCATTTAATGGTTCATGGCTTTGCCATCTCTATTCATGTTTATATTTGTGTTACATCTATATTGCATGTAGTTAAAATTTATTATTTGTACTATATATTTACATTAAAGTCATTATACATCATATATTGTAATATGTACCTACATTTATACTATATAACATATAACTACACATTGCATAATTATTTCCATTGTACTTTTACACTGATATAATTTTATTAGCTACTA
>PVLD010028257.1:0-19643 GCA_004027595.1 Dinomys branickii
GCTTTCTGCTGAGAGTTCCGCTTAAAAGGCTGTACAGATATTGGTTAGATACTCCCTACCTAGTGACCTGGGTGAGGTGTGTAAGACCGCTCCCCCGCCCTCCCAGGGTTCCCTGCAGGTATAGGGATGGATCTCCTCCCCCACTCGGTGGTCTGGTCGCGAGCGCCGATATCTCACCAGTTTTTGGAGTCCCTGCAGGTTTGAAGGTTCCAAGGTGCCAGTCTATCCTTTGGGGCTTTCTGCGCGGCCCACCCGATGCGCGCGAAATGTGGGACTGCTGGGCGTTGCCGCCGCCAAAAAGCGGATCTCTGTCGGGAATCACCGGAGAGCTGCGCCGGCTCGGGAGGCGGGAGGGACCGAGCTGCTCAATATTAACTTCTAATTAAAGGGCTATTTCTGTCACTTACTAAGGTATTCAAATGTGATTTAGTTTATTTGTAAAATAGAAACCCTAAAACTGCATTCATCATAAATCTTAAACAAGCTAATATGTAAAAAATGCTGTAAATTGTGAGACTAACTTTCTTAAATTTTTAGTATAATTCTGTGCACCTGCACCAATATTCTTAAAATGTGTCCTGTTAAGCATGTACTGAGACAGACAAAAATAAGAAAAAGAAAAATCAGATTGTTTCATGGTATTCCTACCACTCAGTTTGTGATGTTTTCTTTTAAGTACTACTTCATGGCTGGGGATATAATTTACAGGTAGCATACTTGCTTACCAACATAAGGTCATGGGTTCAACTCCCAGTACCACAAGAAAAATTTACTTTTCCATTGATTTCAGCAATTGAAATTTTATTCCTGCTTTTCAAAATGAATATTTCATCCCTTTTCTCTTTTAGATACAAACATGATAGGTCTAAATGTAGATCTTTCAGAGAAAGAAGACTGGGTTATTCTTTTCTGTTATTCTATCAGAAATCCCCTGCTGCTTTTCTTAGAAACTTTTATCCTATGTAGGACTTCAGGTTTATGGGCACTTGAACTTTTTCTTGTGTTTTCATTTGGTTAGTATTAAACATTCATGAATAAGATTTTGATAAAGTAGAAGAGTCTCTCTCCCTCTTTCTCAACTATATTTTAGTCAAAAATATATATATTAGTTATGTAGGGAACTACCATATATTTTTAAAAATAAGTTCTATTATTTTATATTTTTTCCACCATTTCTGAGAATTCCAGTTGCTTCTTACACTAGGAAAATTTGATGTTATCATTGGTTGTATACTGGTCACTCTCATGTTAATCTAATTTCCAGTACCTGATGATTTTCATATCAAGTCATTTCATCTTCGTTTGATCACTGGTGTATATTCCTGGGAGAAGGTGTGCTAAGGTCTTCTACTAATATTTAATAGGATTTTATTGTTTTTGAACTATAGATCTTCAAACATTCTAAAAAAAATTAATTTGTTATATGTAAACATTGAGATTATTTTCCCTACATCTGTGGTTTCCCATTTCATTTCCCTACTTGTATTTTTAAGTTTAGTTTGTAACTCCAGTGAAGCATAATTTATTCATTTTTAAGTGACTAATGCTTTTGTGTCTTAAGAAATATTTGCAATGTTTTAAAGACATTTTCCCTGGGGTTTTTTTTTTTTTTTTTTTGGTAGAAGATTTATAGTTTGGCTTAAAGGCTTAAGTTTCTGGTCTACCTCAAATTAATTTTTGAAAAGGATATGGGGCAAAAATTGTGATTCATTTTTTTCCACTAAAGATATTGAGAGATTTCATCACCATTTATTAAAAGGAGAGGTTTTTCTCCCTGAATTATTTTGGATGGAAGTCAATCAACAATATATCTGTGTTTCTGTTTCTATGCATTTGCTTTTATGTTTCGTACGTTTATGTGCTCATACTTACTTAAACTAATTCCACACAATCCAGATTATTTTTATTTTAAAGTAAATCTCCTGAACTCTACAATTCTTATGAATTTTCTCTTCTTTGTCAATATCTTTTGTATTATTTATGCCCTTTGGGTTTCCATATAAATTTTAAAATTGGGTGGTAATTTTTGACAAAAGTTTTGCTCTTATTTTGGTCAAAACTGAATTTTATATACAACTTTAAGAAACAGGGACATCTTAATAGTAATAGTGTGTATTCCAATTAACTAGCATGTTATATTTTTAATTTTTGAAATATATTTATTTCTCTCCAAACTTTCTTGTTGGAAAGGTTTTGCCAGGCATAGAGGCACATACCTATAATCCCAGCATTTGGAAGGCTGAAGCGAAAACATTGCTATGAGTTAAAGGCCAGGCTGGGCTACACAGTTGAAGGCCAGTCTGAACTGCATAGTGAGACCCTGTCTTAAAAAACAAAGACAAACATAAACAAGAAAAAATACTATAGAGGCCTTGCCCAACTATATTTACTATACTACAAAATATTTCATGTTTATACCATGTAAGAGGAATATTTTATACTTCATTTTCCAATTATTTGTTCTTAATATATAGAAATATATATATACATTTCAATCTTGTTTCCTACCATCTTCCTAAATTATACAGTAGCTGTTTTTATATAATAGCAGTTTTTTTTCCTAGAGACTTGAGGATTATCTATATAATCAATTTTCTACAAGAAACTCAGACATTTTTTCTGCTTTCTTTTCCAATAATTAAGCTTTTTAATTTAAACAAGGTGATAGGGAATTGACAATAATTGTTGTATTACATATTATTATCTTCAAAGTAGTTACACAGATAACCAGATGTAGGCATGTGAGATTGATCAAATTACACATGAAGTATTCTTTTCAATAAACCAATAGAAATTAATAGTGCAATTATCTTAGCTATCTTGTGTATATATACACATATTTCTCCCTTCCTTCTTTCATTTTTTTCTTTTCCTTCGTCTCAGTTGTTCTTTTCTTTTGAGCAGTTTCTTTCCCTTTCAAATATCTATTATACCTTCCAGATTTATTTATTCTTTCACATTCTTATACTAGGGAGGCAATACCATGTTTACACATGTGACTCTGATTTATTTCACTTATGAGTATGGCCTCTAGTTGTATCCACTTACCTATAAAAGCTTACAGTTTATCTTTCTTTAGAGCTGAGCAATACTTCATTGTATAAAATTACCACATCTTTTTTATCCATTGCTCAGTTGATGGAGATTTAGGTTGTTTCCAAGATTTAGCTATTACAAACTGCACTGCTATAAACATGTGTGCACATATATCACTGTGGTATGATATTTTCAGGTCTTCTGGTAAAATACTCGGGGGAGGAATAACTGTATTGAATGAGACCTTTAATCCTAATTAACTGAGGAATCTCCTGACTGCCACAGTAGTTGCACCATGCTACACTCCCACCAACAATGGAGAAAAGCTCTTTTTCCCCTACAACCCCTCCAGCGTTTGCTGTTGGTTGATTTCTTGATGATAGCCTTCCTTTCTGGAGTGAGATGGAATCTCAGTGTTGTTTTAATTTTCATCTCTCAAATAACTAATGATGTTGAATGTTTCCTTGTATATTTATTTGCCATTTATAGTTCTTCATCTGATATGTGTGCATTCATCTCAGATGCCCATTTTTGGATTGGGTCTCTAAATTTGAGTGGGCCTGATTTTTTTTTTCATTCTTTGTATGTTCTACAGAGAAGGCTTTTGTCTAACAGACAGTTGGCTACCATTTTTTCCCAATTCATGGGATTTCTTTTTACCCTATTGGTGATTTCTTTTGATGTGCAAAAACTTTTCAATAAGATGAGACCCCAGTTGTTGATTCTTAGAAGTATTTCCCATTCAGTGTGTTTTTTCCTCATGAAGTCTGTTCCTACACCTATGTCTTCAAGATTACTACCTCCTTTCTCTTCCAGTAGATTTAGTGGGGTTTTTTTAATATTTAAATCTGTGGGGCTGGAGGTACAGCTCAGTGGGCTAAGTGCTTGCCGCTGAGCACTAGGGCCCTGAGTTCGATCCCCGGTCCCGGAAAAAAAAAAATATTTAAATCTGTGTGCCATTTGACTTTAGTTTGGTGCATGCTGATAGACATGGGTCTAGTTTTGGTCTTTGGCATGTTGAGAACCCATTTTTCTAGCACCATTGATTAAAGAGGCTATCTTTCTTTGAGTGAGAATGTTTGACCCCTTTATCCAAGATAAGATAGCTGAGCATGTTTGTGGTTGTGCCCGCATCTTGCAGTCTGTTCCACTGATACTCAGATCTGTTTTATTGCCAATACCATGTTGATTTTTTCACAGTAGTTTTGTAGTATAATTTCAAGTCAGGGATTGTGATACATCCTGCCTTGCCTTTGTTGCCCAGGATTGCCTTTGCTATTCTAGGTCTCCTCTAGTTCCACATGAATTTTAGAAATATTATTTAGAGATCTGTGAGGTACACTAGTGGTATTTTGACAGGGATTGCATTAAATCTGTACAAAATTTTGGAAATATGGCCATTTTCGCAATGTTGACTTTTCCTATCCATGAGCAAGGAATTGCATATATTGATTGGCTTATATTGAGCCATCCTTGTATTCCTGGGATGAACCCCTCTTGGTCATGGTGTATTGTCTTCTTGATGATTTGTTGCATTCTATTAGCTAGGATTTTGTTGAGATTTTTTGCATCAATGTTCAGTAGGGAGATTGGCCTGTAGCTCTCCTGTTTGATTGGGTCTTTCTCTGCTTTTGATATCAGAGTAATACTTGCCCCTATGAATGAATTTGAGAGAATTGCTTCCCTTTCAATTTCATTAAAGACTTTGAGAAGAATTGACATTAAATCATTTCTTAATTTCTCATAGAATTCAGTTGTGAATCATCAGGACTTGGGCTTTTCTTTATTGATAAATTTTTTGCTATGTTTTTAATTTCATTGTCTGATATTGGGTTATTCAGGATTTTTATATCTTCTTGTTTCAGCTTTGGTAATTCTTAAGTATCTAGGAATCAGTCCATTTCTTCTGTGTTTTCCATTATGTGAGAATAAAGATTTTTGAAGTAAGTATTAATGCTCTGAATTTGTACAGGATCTGTAGTGATTTCACCCTTTTCATTCCTTATTGCATGGATTTGAGGTTTTTCTTTGCTTTTATTTGATAAGATTGGCTAGGGGTTTCTCAAATTCATTTATTTTTTCAAAGAACCAATATTTGATTCATTAATTCTTTGTACTACTTTCTTAGTCCAACTACATTAATTTCTGCTCTAGTTTTTATAAGTCCATCCCTTCTCTGGGCTTTGGGCTTGACTTGTTCATTTGCTGGAAATTTGAGATGTAGCAAAATGTATTTTATTTGTGTTCGTTCTCTTTTCCTGATGTGGGAATCCATTTCTATAATTTCTCACTGAGGAGTGCTTTCATTGTGTCCCACAGGTTTGAGTAGTTTGTGTCTGCACTTTTGTTTGATTGTAAATATTTTTTATTTCTTCTTTAAATTTCATCTGTGACTCATTGGCTTGTCAGGAGGATGTTATTTAATTTTCATGTGTTTATGGATGTCTTTATGGTTTCTTTTGTCATGAAGTTTGAATTTCATTGCACTATGAACCAGTAATATGCATGGGATAATTTCAGTTCCTTTGCATTTGCTTAAGCGTGTTCTATGTGCTAGTATATGATCTTTTTTAGAGAACATCCTGTGTGCAGCTGAGAATAATGTGTTTTCTAATGTTTTGGGGTGGAATACTCTTTAAAGGCCTACTGAGTCCATTTGTTCACGTTTGGTTTAGTTCTATTACTTCTTTACTCATTTTTTTGTCTAGTTGATCTATCTCTTTGTGACAGTGGGGTATTAAAATCCCCTGTTGCAATTGTTATTAATTATTTGAGTTTTCATAACTGTTAACACTTGCCTTATATCTTTGGGTTCTCCTATATTTGGTGCATATATATTTATGACTATTGTCTCTTTCTGTTGCAGTTTTCCCCTAACAAGAATGTAGTGACCTTCTTTATCGCTTTTTGATCATTATTGGTTTGAAGTTCACATTCTCTGCAAACACAATAGCTAGCCCTGCTTTTTTCTGAGTTTCTATCACATGGAGTATTAGTCGTCCTTTGACTTTCACTCTGTGAATTTCTTCTGAGTTAAATGCATTTCTTGTATACAGAATATTGCTGGATTTTGTTTCTTGATCCACTCTGCCAGTCTGGCTTTTTGATTGGACAATTGAGGCCATTTATATTAATGGTTATTACTTATATGTATTGACTTACCTTTGTCATGTTATTTTCCTGCTGTTGATTCTATACTTTCCCACTCTGTTTAATTTCTTACTTTGCTTGGTAGTTCTTTTCTATTGTTCTTGAAATTGAAGTCATTTTTATCTCTTTGTAAAATATCTTTTAGTACTATTTGTAGGGTTGTTTTGGTTGTCATGCATTTCTTCAGTTGGCCTTTATAACAGAAATATCTTACTTCTCCATCAATTTTGAAAGATAGTTTTTCAGGGTACGTCAGTATGGGTTGGAAGTTGTTTGCTTTCAGGACCTGAAATACTTCACTCCAAACTTGTCTTGACCTGATGGTTTGTGTTGTGAAATCTTCCATGATTCTGATGGGTTTTCCTTCATAGGTGATGTGTTTCTTTTCTCTAACAGCTTTGAATAGTCTGTTGTTTTGCTGATTGTATGAGATCTTTATTATTATGTGTCTGCATTTGATTAAGTTTGGTTATAGCTAATTGGAATTCTATACGCCTCACTTAGTTGTGTGTCCAACGCTTTTTCCATGCTTGGGAAATTTTCTGCTATTACTTCTGGAAATAGTGTTTTTATGTCATTCATGTACCTCCTGCTCTCTTGTTGACAACTATCACTCTTATATTGTTTTTCATTGCCTCATCTTGCAGCAGTTGAATTGCTATTTTCTGTTTTGTGTTACTTTTAAGAGATTTTTCCATTCACGATCACTAGCTGCAATGCTGTCTTCTAGGCCTGAAAGTATATCTTCTGTTTCATTCAAGTGGTTTTCCCAGCTTTCATTGGAATTTCTAATTTCCTGAATATCTCTTTGAATCTGTTTTATGCATTATAATCCTTTCTTATACTATCCATTCAAGGTTTCTATTATTTTCTGTGCTCCTCTAGCTTTTTATCTAGATCTTCTTTTGATATGCTGAGTAATTCTTTCATTATGATTGTCATTTCTTTTTTTACTTGAGTGATTATTTCTGACATTATTTCCTCTATAGCCTGATGAAGTTGGTTCTTCAGTTGCTATCATTTCAGAAATTTTAGGTGTGTGATTTATATATTTTTCCATGTTGACATTTCCTGGATTTTTTCTGGGTGGAGTGGAGGGCTGAAATTACATTTTACTCCTTTTTGTCATTTGCAACACTCCCTGGGTTTCCCAGGATTCAGGGTCATTCTGTGGTGGTAACAGTAGATAGAGCAGGAAGTCTCAGCCCTCCTCTCCCAGGTTGTTCACCAAGGGACCCTAAGTTTCCCAGGACTCAGGGTTATTACCATAGTGGTGTCTGGAGATATAGCACATGACATTAGGCTCCTGGAAGCTCACCAAGTGCTCCCAGGAACCAGGATCCTTCCTATGATGGCAGTGGGGGATGAAGCAAAGGGTCTTGGGCACCTAGACATCTCACCAAGGCCTCCTGGGATGGAGGATCCCTCCTGCAATGGCAATTGCGGAATGGAGTGTGGGGTCTCAGACTCCCAGGCAGTTCATGAAGGCTTCCTGGGACCCAGGGGTTTTCTCTCAATGGCAGTGGGGTGTGGCACAAGGGATCTTGGGCTACAAAGACAGCTCATTGAGGCTTCCCAGGACCAAGGGTACTTCCTCTTCCTGCATTTTAATAATATATGCATTTTTTGTCATTTTAATAATATATGCACATAACTTCATCTTTCCTTAATCTGATAATTTTAAATATGTCAATTCAATTTCTTATGGTCTCAATTGTTTTGAATGAGAAGTCAGCAGTAATTCTACTCTTTACTCTCTTTAATGTAATTTGTTCGTTTGTTCTGAATGCTTTAAATATTCATTCTGTTCTACTTTTATCAGTGTATCCTATGGCATCCTAATAGCTTACAAATCATTGAAACTATTTGGTTTGATAGCCTTTCATCTCTGTGTGATTTTTGGTATTTTTGTAAAGCTGTCTTTAAGTTTATTAATCATTTTTCTTATGTTTCAACCTACTATATATAATATACAATTAAAATTTTACTTCAAACATATATATTTAGTTCCATAATTTTCAGGTGGCTCTTACAGCACCTCACAAACATATCATTACATCCACTTTCTTTTAACAAATTTTACCCATTCTCTCTGATAGATTTTATAGACTATTTACCAAAAATAAAATAAACATTTATATGTCAGTTCCAACATTTGGAATGTTTATGAATTTATAACCATTAGCTAATATTTTTCTTATCTATAATGTAAGAAAACCACATGAATAGTTCTGTCTTATCCCATACTTGGTCATTTTTAAAATAATATATGGGACATTTGGGTGATGTGATATATAGAGAGGGTCTTGACTGTGTTCTGTTTCTTTGATGAATTCTGTTCTAGTAGGCAGCTAAATTGCTGGCATATGGGCTTGAACTTGTAGATGCTTGATTTTATGCTTTTTCAAATGTGAATCTTTGGCTTTGATCACAGATCGCAGGGAATAACCCATTCCTGGGATGTAATCCATTTCCAGCGTGTGGCCCTTCTAAGCTCTCAGCAGAGCCTGATGTGCTTGCCAAGTTCATCCAACTTGGCAGTATTCAAACTTCAATCCCTGTCTACTGTAGTGAGAACCTGCTGAAGAATCTGGTTAGTTTTCCTGGACATTTTGGACTGCTGCCCAAGCATTCACAAATTAGGTGTCAGCAATGAATTTGAGGTGTAATTAAATGTAGGAACTCTCTCCACTGTAACTTCCTCCATTACAGAATTTCCTCTGCAATTTTTAACTGCTTTTGCAATTGCAAACATTTCTCACTTCTAAGTCCAACAGAACCATTAGTTTCTACTTAAATTCTGGCTGTTCATGCTGTGTTCAATGTGAGGTACCCTCAGAAGGAAAGCAATATTCATTCTGTCCCTCATCTCTACGTTTTTCTCTCTTAAGGGCTAAACAGAACATTTTCTACCTGATTTTGCTCATTTTAAAGCATGCTTTTTTATACTTTTATCAAACTTTGTAATTACTATTTGCAGGATGACTAGTTCAATAAATCTCTCCTACAATTATTAGAGATAGAACCTATAGACCATTGATTTATAAATCTGCCCCTTCAAATCATAAGTATGTAGAAGAGCTGTGGCATTGTGAAAGAGAGGGTGTCCCACTTCCCACCATTACAGCCGTGCACCTTTGGATGAGTCTATGTTACACATTTACAATTTCTGTTAATATTTTACTTGAAAAAAGTACTCCACTATTTGGAAGCCACATTTTTGGTCTTAGACTTAATTACAGTTGAGAAAAAAAATAATTTTTAAAATTCTGATTCTGCTTAATAAGTATACCAGATCACATGGGGATATTGCTCAGCCACTCTACTCCTAAGCTGTGCAACACTGTTGCTTGTCTGTTCATAGTTTTAAATGTGCTGTTCTCATTGGAATATGGTTTTTCAAGGTCAGTGCCAACAATGATGAGGGACCACAGGAAGTGGTGGCAAGCTCCACCAGCCTGTTTAAACTTTCAATATGTACACAAAAAGTCTCATGTGTTCACATAAATATCTTTAATTTTTTAATTTTCTGGGATGATGATGTTCACACTTTAAATCATTCTAATCAAGGTCAATCACTTTATTAAAATATTGAAACCTAGCTTCTGGTTAACCATAACAGAATGCTTATTTGATCATAATTAAAACTGAAATCAGACCAGAGGCACTTGTCACAGCTGTTTTATAAAAATTTGGAAAATGGTACACAAAAAGCAGAACATAAGAATGTTATTTGATATTATTAATTATGGTGTCTTAATCCTTCTGGATATGGTAATAAAACTACCATAAACTAGGTAACTTATAACAACAGAAATGCATTTCTCACAGATTTGGAGGCTGGGAATCCACTCAAGAGGCCAGCAGTGTGAAGTGTCCAGTGAGCGTCTATTTTCTGGTTCACGGTGCTTTCTTGCTGTGCCCTTAAGTAATGACAGGGATGAATATCCCGTCAGAAATATTTAAAAGGACACGAATCCCATTCTTCTGGGCTCTAAACTCAGAATCTAATCACTTCTCAAGGTCCCCACTTTAGAATATCAACACATGGGTGATTGCATTTAATATGAGTTTTGGGGGGACAGAAATGTTTAGATGATCGTACATTGTCACAACTCAATATTATTTCACATGAAGACAGAGAACAAAGTATTAGCAGGGCCTCTTTGTTTTCTAGTATTCCTAAAATAATAGTCTAGGAAAATGGAAATAAAATCTAAATTTGAGTAACATATAGTATTCTTTTACTACCATGACTATAAAATAAATTTCCTAAATCATTTCATACATATATCAAATACATGATATTCTGTGAAATTATCTGATATCATCAGAAAGTTAGTATAATGAAATAATACCCTACATTTGACATGGGAGTTGATGGAGGAAGAAAATCTAGGCAGAGAGGCGGTTTCTTTTACATACTGTCTGTATTGCCCAGTAAGATATTGATTTTATGTGTAATTTTATAGCCCCTATTTGTAACATTATAATAACATTATTATAGTCATTTCATAAAAATTCTTAAGACAATCAGTTTACAAACACTTAGAAAATACTGAACAAGACACAGTCTTAAGCTTTTAGAGTCTATAACATCCTAGAGAGACATACTACCGTGGAACTTGATGGATGTACTAACAGCCATTGTACATCACGTTATGGAAACACTAATTTATACAGATACATATTTTAAATATTTTTATTGTGCAGTATTTAAACATGAAGAAAATCAGAAAAACAATATAGTACCCCTCACTAAAGATTTATTTGACTCTTAAGCATTCTTAACATTTTGATTCAAATTTTTAATAACATATTGCAAAAAAATAAACTCCTGTCTTTATTCTCATTCCCTTTTCCCTTGAAAATAGTATACTGTAGTTGTTGTGTTAATGCCTAATGTGTTTTGTAATTTAGACTGTATATATACATGAAGAATATGTACTACTGTCTGGCATCTTAAAAACTTTTCTCTTTGATGCATAAAATTCACTGCATTATTACTACTAAAAAGGATTTATTCATGAATATGCCCCTATTTACTTACTAATTTTCCACTTGGTGAATATTTAATTGCTTTAAATTTTATATTAAGCAGGCTTGTGTATATTTCTTGTTCCTAATGCCAAGAATAAAACTGTTCCTTGAGTATGTAAGAGTGGAATTTCATTGGCCTGAGAGAGACACACCTTTACCTGAATAGGTAATGTAAAACAGTTCTCCCGTTTTGTTGTAACAACTTCCACTACATGAATAGAAGACTGAGTCATTTTCTATATTATTGGGTTTATAGCCCTTAGTTATTGCTGACTGATCAGGCTGACAATCTCTCAAATGAGTGGATGGTAAAGGCTTAAATAAATGAGACAAATGAAATGATTTTAGGGTTCCAGAGGGTCTATCTCTCTTACAATATTTAAGATACTCTGTGTTAAGATCCAGACTTCCCTGGGCTGTCCATGTTTACTAGGTTTTCAAACAAAGGAGGGGGATACTGAAGAAAATGCAGGAATCTGGGCACGACTTAGGAAACCCATGATGGAATTCTCCAAGTAATATTATGTTAATTTAAGAGATCTACGTTAACTCCAGGAAGGCTTTCAATGCAGGACTGAGATGCCTGCAGCTACCGCCTCCTTTCAGTTAACTGGGATTGGAGCCAAAAGTCCTCAGCTGTGGCCTTATCTTGTCCTTTGACACCTCGTGGCTTCCCCCAGCATTACAGGTCTCAGTAAGGACCAGTGACTCACAAGTAAACATGAAAAGCCAATTTGTTAATATAAGTCCTCCTCAGAGCTGCTTCATAGTGGTCTCCACCACTATATCCTCTTAACAATAATATTGTTAGACTTTTAGACTCATGGGAATCATACAGTTTTTAAATTAATTCCTTATTTACTGATGAGTAAATTGGATATATTTATTAGCTATTTAGGTTTCTACCTCTGTGAATTATTTATAAATCAGGTCATCATTTTTAAATAAATCATACACATATTTCTTCTTGATTCATAGATCATTTATCCTTTGGGTATTAATCCATTGTTGATCATATGAAATAAAAAATCATCTTTCAATCAGTAGTTCTTCCTTTAATCTTCCTTATAATTTTTTCCAAATGGAGATTTCAATCTTAAAGGTCAAATTTACCTGTTTTTCCCTTTTATGAATGTACCTCAGTTTAGAAATGTCTTTAAATTAATTTCACAAATATATCAACCTATTTTTCTTATATATATTTCATATCTTGCATTTATTCTGTGTTACAATGTTCATCAATTTGTATTTTATTCTTCTCCTTATTGCTAACCAGCTGGTGCAGCAATTCTGGAATCATTGATCTTCATGACTAATGTACAGTGCTTCATTTTGTTACCTGGGTTGTGCTGCTTGAATCATGTCCTCCATTAATTTAATTTCTCAAAAAGAAGTTATAAATTACGGGGCTCCAAGAAGGTGTGATGTAGTGGCTCTGCTCATAAAAATAACCAAACTTCTCCACTCTTTATCAGCAAATAATCTCCACTGAAGGTGTTTGGATGTTTGAGGCCTTATTTGAAAAGATGAGGGTTACAGTTAAAAGTAACAAGAAAGAGTACTTTAAATTTATTTAGTCTGAGTCCTTCAGTCAGCAGGAGTAAAACAGTTTGAATGAAAAACACAAACAATTTGTATTTCCTGGTTGTATTACTGCACTCTTTTCTAATTATAGCCTAGATTTCTAGGCAGCTTCCCAGGAGCCCAGTGTGTGATACAGTCGTAACACTTGCGTTGGCGAGCATTCTGCAGCGCTGTTTTCGTTGTCTATTTTATATGTTTTTTAAATCTCTCACAATATGAGGGCTCAGCAATTGATAACACATGTGTAGAATGTTGTGCTCAAAACAAACTTCTGTGGAACATGAATAGCTTGTCATAACTCCATGTGTTCCTCACTGATGTCAAGTGTATTGCGCACACACTTCTTAGATGCCACTGGGGAAGGCAGGCATACCTATGGAAAATAGGAAGTTAGTTCATTTACACAGCAATAACAGATCTATCAAAGAAACAAATGTATCTGGATTTCCTAATGTCAAAGCAAGCATGTAAAATATTCGGGAGGAGGGATTTCAGTCGCTATTTCTCCTGCATCAGGGTTTACAAAACCACATCAAGTCCTGAGGTCATCAGTCTTGTCTTTTTTGCCATCACCTTCTCTGACCCCTGCAGACTGAAGGTCCTAGAATCTTAGCATTTCTGTTTCACAGAGGCTAATTGCTCTGGGTTTGGACCTACCCCTCACTACAGTCCGCACTGAGTCATGCATCAAGAAGAAAGCGACATCATTAACACTGGCAAGGAGCTTCCTGATCACAGCCCAAGATTATTTTTATTCTTAAACAATAACTGACAATGACTAGTTGGTAAAGGTGAAATAACAAGGACAGAGTTTGTAGTAAATAAAATGGTGTCATGTATTTCAGCTTGTAGCGCTCTGAGTACTTAAGAGGTATAAATATACATTTTCTTTCTTCTATGTAGAAGCAAATTCGGGACATATGTGATAGTGGACTGGAGGAGGAGATCTGTCTTGCACCCATCAATTACTGTTCTGGGATGGGATCCACAAAACCCCCGTCTCTTACCCTGACACATGTTGGTAACATATGCCTTTCTGGTCTTCAAAGGCAGATTGAAGGCATCCTACTCCCTCATGTAACTAAGTTTGCCTATATTGCACAGCAGGAGGACAAGGAGTAAGCACTTGATACAATATGTGTAATACAATTAAAAATGTTAGTTAGTCCTAGCATGCATCAAAAATAATTTTAGAAAATAAATATTATTTAACACGAGGTCATTTTTGAATGAGAAGCTATATAAAATGTGCAGAGAGTAATACAATAAATAAGTGAAATATACATTCAAATGTGACCGACGGAGCTACAAGGAGAGTTAAAATTGTGAGTTCAGGATTCTGATTAGATGGCAAAGTTAGTTTGTCCTTGATGCTTTTCTCAAACTCCTTTTTGTTAGGGTTTCAGCACCTCCTTGAAGCGCCTCAAGTTCCAGAGTCAATTCAACTTAACAGAACTTTATTGTGCACATGCATTCGACCTCACCCTGTACTGAGCAATTTGGAGTTCAGAAAGGGGTGCATGCTTCCTCCTCGAAGAACCTGTCCACACTGCAATCAGAGAGGAAGAAAGGGCAAGTTTAAGGCAAGTGAAGTGAGGCAGACAGAGGCTTAAAATCACCGAGAGTGGTGGGAACTCTGGTAAACCCCAGAGCAGAGGTGGCCTTCGGAAGAGGAGAGTGGCGAGCTGCTTAGTTTAAATTCATTATCCTGTGTGGGAATAAAGATCCGCTGCTGCCAGATTTTGTGACGCTTTTCCCAGAACACTTTCATGTTTCTCGTGATTAATATTTTTTTAACTACAGATGACAATTTTTAAACTCAAGTGCCAAAGTAAACGTGATTAGGAGCTATGGATGGCTCTTGGGCTGAGAAATTTAAAGCACAGGCCTGGAATAACCAGTTTGTTTCTTTGGGAATCATTCATTAATTCATTCCAAATGCTTTCATGCAATTGAAAATGATCCATGGCTTCTATTTTAGTACATCCACTTTTAAAAATGTCTTTTCTGTCTACCTTACTTTTTACTCAGCAACATTTGTCAAATATGTCCATTCCTCGCTCTAAGGCCACACTATCTTACCTTCCTGCACAATATACTGGCAACTCCTTCCCAGCCTCCCCCTTTGGTGCCACCACTCAGAATTATGCTCAGATGCGAATTGAACTTGCCCTTGGCTCCCCAATCATCACTGCTGTTCTGTGCCCCTACACATACACCCACATGGATCTCTAACAGATATCCTGCTCCAACTGCTTTATTTTTCTGGGGATGCAGATCCTCCTGGGGTCACTTTCATAGCAGTAAATGGCATCCATTTTTTAACCTACTCACTTTTTCGAAAGGTAAATTTGAGATTCTTCACCAATAGCTTTCCCTCAGTTCTGCCCATTATGTGACACTTTCTCTGCAGTCACGATAGCCCTCAGTACAATCACCTTTCACCTTGACTACTAAAACACCTCTATGCTTCCCTGAATGATTCTTTGCTTATTATCACAAAATTTTTAAAATGTAAGTCTTGTCTTTTCATGACATACACTTGCTTTAACACATTTCATATTTCTCCAGGACGTTGGGGTAAAAGAAAAGTCTTTTTAATGTGTTAGGTGGTTCTGTGTAGTCCAGCCCCTCCTGCCTGTATCCTGATCAGTGCTTCTCTACTTTACATGGTATAGACCAGTATGTTCCTTTCCTACAACAAACTAAGCTTTTCTCCAAGCTTGCTCAAATATTTTGGAATTCCTCTGGCTTACTCCTAAGATCAAATAGCCACATATATTAGTTATCTTGTCATTGCTGAGACAAATTATCTGACATAAAAAAATTATGACAGTGGCCCTGAATCAAGGCCAGCAGTTTTCTGTAGCTGTTGGATTCAAGCAGGAGCCTAAAGTGGTATCTTTCTATGGTCTGTTGGCCATTTCAGAACTTTAGAAATGTAATGGTCAATTCAGTAGAAAGTAACAAATAACTAAATAAATTTTATGAGAGGACGTCAAGATGGCGACCAGGTAGGCAGCAGAGAGAGAACCTCCCAGAGGAATGCCACTCAGACAAAGGAATATAGGAATATAGCAACATATGAAGGACAGAAGGGAAAGAGGTGGGTATCTTGAACTCAGGAAGAATCTGAAATGGGAATTGAAGCCCTCGGAAAGACTAAGCAAAACCTCTGCTGGAGGAAAGGATCGGAGATCCCCCTGGTGCAGTCAGGGGGAGAGAAGAAGGAGGAAGTCACTGCTCCAAGCACACCCATGGCCCACGCCCTCGTTCCAGCATTCGCAGCTTCAACTTCGGAGGCCCATGCTCACAGAAGCCTCCCAACTCGTCCAGGGTAGAGTGGAGTTCTGAGAGCTGGTCCAGGGCTGGAGAGAGGAGGGCACAGCCAGAAAAGGAGGCAATGGCAGTCGGGAGCAGTTATCGAACCCAGTGTGAGAATGAGAGGTTGCAACAGCCACTGAGGCAGAGTCCCCACCCTGCGGCAACCTTCCTAATCAGTGCCTGGAGAGAATCAATGCAACTAGTACACAGCCCACCATGCCCGGCTCTGCACCTGCCTCGAGGTGGTGACCCCCTGCCTCTCTGCTGGGTGAGCGGCTACTGGTGGAGAGCAGTGGGTAATCTCAGCGGTGAGCTGTGGCGGCTCCCAGGGATTTGGCTGAGGAGCGGACGGGGGCTCCAGCACCGCAACGGGAGGGAGATGCAGATGGAGGTGGATCACGTAGCTCCATGCCCTTCTCACTCCAACATCAGGCAGGAAGCACGAGCTGGGTTGCTGGAACTCAGCTCCCACCCTGAACTCTCTCTGGGAGCACCTTGAGTATTGGCAGCTTGAGCAAGCACCACCTGTTCCTGGCAACAATGGGACGAATCCATGGTCTCCAGGACTCACCCCAAACTATTAATGTGAGCACCAAGAGGGTCTCCTTACAGCTTGCACATATGAACGTGCATAGCAACAAATTAGATGAAAAGCAGCAGACTGGGAGTCTGAAAAACAACAACATACTCTATATAGCAGACCCAAGAAAATCCTCCAACTCTATTCTAGAACTAATCTTTAAACTCAGTTCATATGCTGAACTAACACAGTGAGAATGGGCCGGGGAGATTTCAAGCCCTTATACCAAGCATCATAAGTTTGTCCAATGCCCAGCTTCAAGGAGTAGGGAATGGTAATACTGGAGATCAGGAGGAGGGAGGAGGAGAAGAAAGGGCCTCCTGCATTGAGGCAACGGGACAGAGCCAAATGGGTCACCGAGGGCACCCAGATGGGGGCGCATGCCTCACAGCTGCTCCACTGTGGGCCCCATGGCTGCTCCGCTTTGGGCACCACTGAGGGCGCCCCACAGACTGGACCTACCCCCACCCATAGCATGGGGACAGGGCAGAGCCGGGCGGTCCGCTGTGAACATGGGTGCTTTTCCACCTCCGACCATGGCAGTTTGTATACACCCATGTATGCTACAGTATAGTCTGAGGTAGATATATCTCTTCCCAAGGCGAGAGTCCAGGGGTATAGATAAACCAAGGAATACAGTTATTATCACAGGGAAGATGACTGATTGAGTGGTAGGGCAATGGAGATGAAGGAGGAGAAAATTCAATGATCAAATGGGCCATCATCTGTGTAACTGAGTAAAAAATGTGAAGGTAACATTATGTAGGACAGCATCCAGAGCTAATTCCCTTCTATGTTCTCTATAGTTTATATTTCCTCAATCGTTTTTATATTAACAGAAGTGAAGATAACTTTATGTTATGTAGCATCCAGTGATGATTCCCTACTATCTTCTCTATAATTTGGTATTTCTTTTAATGTTTGTGTGTTAACTAGTGTGAAGATGACATTATGTAATACAGCATCCAGGGCTAATTCCCTGCTATGTTCTGAATAATTTTGTATTTTTGATATTGTTTATGGCTTGTTTTGGTTCATATGTCTCCATTCTTTGTCTTTAAAATAAAAAATCAAAAAAAAAAAGAAACTCAGATAAATATAAAAAAAATTATGACAGAAAGAATTTATTATGACTCGTAGATTCAGAGAACTCAGTCCATGGTGGGCTGTATCCAAGTTAGAAATGTTATGGAGAGGACTTCCGGGAAGATGACAACCAGGTGAGCGGCAGAGGGAATCTCTCCCAGAGACTGCTCCTTTGCTTGCAGGTGCCTGGTCCGTGGATGCAAAATTCCAACTGATCGGGCTGCTCTCCGCGGCCTGAGCATTAAAGGGCCAGCTGACAAGCCGCCGCGGCGAGAAGTGGGCGGATCCTGAGAGCTGGGCACCCGAGGGATCGGTGCTGCGCTTGGGCCGCAGCTCGGTTCAAATCGCGTACAGCCAAGAGAGCGATTGTGGAGGGAAAGACGCCTCCAGCTCCTGAACCCGATCGGCTCAGAGGCAGCTGTAACCAGGATTTGTTGGAGGCAGCGGAACAGAGGAAACTCAGAGAACGCGCTACTGGGACAGACTGCGCCAATCTGGGCAGTGGTCCAGGATCCCGCTCAGAACCCCACCCCCGCCGCTGGCGCCGCGTGAACTGGAGCAGCTGAGATCGGAGGGATTTCTAAGTCGTGAAAAAGCTCGATCCAGGGAGATACATCTGAATGGCATTCCTGTCTGCACGATCCCAGGGTGAGTTAAGTGGGCACTCTAAATGGTTTTTCCTGAATCGGGAAGAAGCTCTGCCCAGTGAGTGACATCAAAGCAGCTTTAAGGACTGCAGGATCTCCCGGGTGGGAAGAGCTAGCTAGGCAGCCCGACGGGATTTGTTAGGGGGGAAGGAACGCCACCCAGGGAGGAACACCTGAGTGGCCTGTCTGCAAGCCTCTTGGGGCTGGAGCTGGGGCAGCGAGCTGTTTATACGCCCCAGCCAGGTCTTGGGGTAGGGAGTAGAAGCAGAAATCTCAGCAGACAGCTTAAGGGACATTCTCCCAAAGAGAACGAATCATTGGAGCAGCCTCTGCAGCAGACCTTTGCATGCTGAACTGCCTGGGGAATTTATAGCTCCACATTTTGAATCTGATACCCAAAAATGGGAAAACAGAGCAACAAAACGCAGTCTCAAAACTCAACCCCACCCAGAACAAGTTTTGAATGTGAAGATACAGGGGAACCAGGAAGCCTCATAACTTCAAGTTATGAAACAATTGCATCCGAAATGAAACAACTCCAACAGGCCATGAAAGAGCTTAAAGCAGAACTAAGCCACTTACCCGCAATGATTTCTCAGACAAAAAACGAGCTGAAAACAATGATGGAAGAAATGTTCCATTCACATAGACAAGAAATAGACAAAAGACTAGAAGAAAATAGGAAACAAATGGAAACGTTACAAGAGCAATTTAGGAATGAATTACCAACAATGAAACAGGTCCAAGGAGAATGCCAGGATTTGAAAACTAACGCTGAAAGCATGCAAAACTGTTTAAATGAAACCGAAGATAGAACTTCAGAACTTGAAGACAGCATGGCAGCTTATGAGCGTGAAAGGAAGAATCTCATGATATCATCAAAGACACAAGAAAAGTCAATCCAACAGCTGCAAGATGAGGCAACACGTAACAATATTCGAATTACAGGAGTGTGTGAAACAGCAGGAGATCTAACAAACGATATAAAAGGAATATTTGATGAAATAATAGCAGAAACTTTCCCAAACAAGGTAAAAGATACTGAAGTTCAGTTAAGCGAGGCATACAGAACCCCAATGATCCATAACCCAAAGAAAAACACGCACAGGCATATAATAGTCAAGATCCCAGATATCCAGTAAAAGAACACAATATTAAAAGCAGCTAGAGAAATGAAACAGATCACCTATAAAAGA
>PVLD010028258.1:0-19637 GCA_004027595.1 Dinomys branickii
ATGAGAGAAAAAACCACCACCTTAATTTTACAAATGAAGAAATTAAGCGTTAGATAAGCTGAATTTACAACCAAATCTGACCTCACAGCCTTAACACTGTTGAATGCCAGGTAAAGTTACAGCTGCAAGGTTTGGGTACAGCTCAGTGTAAGAGCCTCTGTATGCATGGGCCTTGGGTTCCTTCCCTAGCCCTGAAAGAAAAAAAAATAGAGACAGAGACACTGTGTGTGTGTGTGTGTGTGTGTGTGTGTGTGTGTGTGTCACTGCCACCCAGACTATGAGTACTTGTACACTAATGGTGATGACCAGCAGTCAAGGAAGTTTTCTTTTTAAAAAGGCTCCAAAAGGAGTACGGTAATCCTTTATCTAGTTATGTTTTGTCAGTTTGTCAATAGAGCTTTGAATTTCCTGCCCCTTTGTTCCCCTTAAGATCATTTTAGACTTTGTTAACTCCTGGTTTTGCTTCAGCTATGTTTAGAAACAAATGCCATAAATTATGAAATATCTCTGCACATCTTGCATTACTTTTTAAATTGAGAAATTATCCATTTATTGTTTTCACCTACACTCATATCTGAAAAATCCCTATAACACTAGAAAAAGAAAATACAGTCCCCTAAAAAAACAAACCCATCATGCTTTATATTCAGTAAGACCTTAGAGAAATGGCTGTTTGTAAGTTATACAGTTGAATCCAGGCTTTTTGTTTCGTTCTATTTTGTTTAAAGGATAATAACATGTTGAGATCCTTTTGTGTGTAGTAGGGGGACTGGAACATGAGAAAATAGAGCAGGGTTGTCCTTTTTCTTTGTAGTTTTGTTTTATAACTTTAGAATATAAATTGGTATCTTAATAACTGCATTGCATGAGATGATGTTAATGACACTAATAACCTGTAATTATTACCACAAACAGCTGTTGTCTCATTTTCATTCTGGAAGGGCAAGACCTATATTTGGTTCTGCTAATGGTTACTTCCCAAGCAGTTAGGTCCAGGATGAAGTTCAGATGGCCCCTCCCTAGCGCATCATCACACATCCTTTGCCTCACGCTTTCCTCCTCTTAACACAACTTTATTATTAATAGGATTGATTTATTCAGACAGTCACCTGACAAGACGTTTATCAGACACCTGCTATACACAGGCACCTAGTGTAAGTGTCAAGACACAGTTGCTCTTCTCAAGAATTTCATGATCTAATGGGGATGACAACCTTCAAAAGATTGATAAGAAAATGTGACAGGTACAATAATAAAGATGTTATGGGGGTCCTACAGGGAGAGTTCGAACAGTCTTACAGGACCGGGGGATCCTGCAGGGCGTGCTATCGGGTCAGGGCTCTTGCCAGAGGCTGACCATCCCTGGGACCGGGCCGTGTTGAAACCCTGCACTCAGCTCTTCTTCCCTGTGTCCTTTTGCCTCTCAACCTTCATTCTTGGTTCCTTGAAAAAGTACTCTGTGTCAGAAGTCAAAACGATCTGTTTGTCCTTTACTTACCCGTCCCTCCTACCTATGTCCTTAAGCTCAAAGAATATACATGAATGATGCTCTTCTTTCTCAGTTACCTTGTGTAGCTTTCTCAGATTCTGGGACGTACTTGGTTTTAGTAAAAGTTCAAAAATCTTTTTCTTTAAGATTAAAACACTCCTTGCAATGAACTGTAAATTGGGTTGTCACAGAGAAAAGTGAAATTCTCAAGAAGTGAAAAAGAGGTTACTCTTTGGAGCCAGGATCCAAGCAAGTATGTCTTTTGCTTTAAAAAGTAATACACTTGGGCTGGGGATATAGCTCAGTGGAATAAGCGCCTGCCTAGCAAGCGCAGGGTCCTGAGTTCAATCCCCAGTACCGCCAAAAAAAAAAAAGTAATACACTTTTATAGGTACTTCATTCTGAGTTATATCTTGCATGTGAGGAAATGCACATTAATGTATCAGTGTTCATATTTGAGATCTTTTGAAATCTGCTTTGGTAATGCTGATCTCCAAATATTTATTATGAAAATTATGAAATCCTGAAGCAGGAGGCCAAGTACTCAGCTGTTAGTCATGGGACAGTAGGTCTGTCAAGTAGAAAACTAGGAAGGAATAGAATGCAAAGCCAACTATCTTATAATCCCCACTGTTTAAAATTCTAATTCCCACGGGTTTGTGGCGAGAAAGTGGGAGATGGATAATGAGGCTCCAGAGAGGGGATGCGTAGGGCAGGGAAAGTCTATGTGGCAGGACACTGGGCTGCTGGGTATATGCCCAGGGCCTCCAGCATTGGAAACGGAGACCAGAATTAGTGGAACTGCTGGCAGAGAGATCCTAGGACCTTCAGTTCAGCTTCTAGAGTAAGAAAATTACATCAATGGAATACACATATTGACTTTAACTTTTAGAAGACAAAGAAGATGGAGAGACATCTATATTGTGGAGGTAAAAAAAATAAGTGCAAATTGATTGTGAATTAGTCATTTTTTTATCCTGCTTACTTTGGAAATGATAATTGTTATAAGATAGGTAGTTAATAGTTCACTCGGTGGAGGTTCAGGCCTGTGGACACTCGGATTTTACCCCAGTTACTGCCTTGTGATCGCTGTGGCCTTTTGTCACATTTACAGCTTGGCTCACCCAAGTGAGCCATTAATTATATCGTACCCTGTTGCATTTCAGTATCTTCTGGTTCCTGGGTCTTGCTTTATATTACTCTGGTAGTAGTTGCTAATCAGACATGTTGTTGAGTCTCGTTAGCTCTCTCACATCTCTGAATGCAGTTGCCTGGATAATAATTGATTTTTCTGGAAAAAAACCTTTTAACACTGCTAGTCCTCCCCTCCGCCAGTGTTGCAAGATGATACTAGGAAACAAGATTTTATAATATTTCTTTCCACAGATTTATTTTTAAAGAGAATGGTGTGTACAGGTCCCATAGTTAATGAAATCAGCAGAGCTTTCTAGGTGATCATTATAAATGGTACAAGTTCCATAGATCAGGGTGCTCTCTGTGGGTATGAGGTTAGCTCAGGGGAGAGTGGACCAGAAGTAAAACCAGATTGCTTGTCGGCTGCCAAAAATTCTGGGCAGAGTGCCAGGCTTGGTTCACCTTCTAAAAATTCATCTCTCAGTATGAAAATAGAGGGCTCGATCCCGGCAAGAAACGGAGGTAGCATGAACATTTGGACTTCCTTCAGCCCGGGTGCTTTATGGATGCGGAGGGGCGGGGCCTGGTCATTGTGGACTGGTGGCTTTGACCTCATTCAAGAGCCGTACTACTTTCCTTAGTGGTCCTACTTCATTAGGTTTAAATTATCATTTTATAAGTTAATAATTGTTCTTCCAAGTAATGTGGGTCATATGTACACATGGATATGTTCTGCCTGATAGGGGGCTATAGGTTTAATTTCTAATAGTCATAGAAATTCTGTGCACATTATAAAGCTATTAGGATGTAACAGCTGTTTTAGTTCATTTCACCCTGCAAAAGAAATGTGATGCAGACTAAAATGATCAGTAATTAGTATTTTGAAAGCTAAACCTCCAGTTATAGAAAGAGCTAATTTACACATTAGATACTGATAAAACTTCAGTATGCAGTGAGTTTCAAAGTTAGTGTTATCTTCTGCCTAAGACTATGACAGCAAAGCTGTGCCAAAAGACATTTTTCCTTCTTTGAAATTCTCTTTTGCATTGCCCGTTGTAATTTTGGAGTTGGACATCAACAGTAGCAAAATACTGCTTGATACTTTTTTAAAGGAAAAAAAAATTAGAAGGGCTGTTAGAGGAGTAGGATTTAGAAGGGTTTTATTTTATGTCTGTTAATCAGTGACTACCATCTGCCTTCCATTTAATGTTATAGAAGCATGCATGTGTTTCCCAGTCCTGAACAGATGATGTGCATGGTTTGTTGAGATATATGTGTGTTCTAGATGTGTGTGTGTATATACCTACAGTGCTTAAAATCACACTTGAAGTGTAAAACAGATAATGAGTCTCCATTTTGAGCTAATTTGCATTTTCAGTTCTTGTACACAAAAGACAACAATGACATTGATTTTCTTTTTTACTTTGGAATCAGTAATAACCAGCTGTCAACAAATATTTTGATTAAACACTTTTCTTTATTGGGGAACTTTGGAGCACATTCTTTGTATAAACATTGTTTTCTTTGATTTCAAGGGATATATTTTGAGTATGATTCATGGTTGCATCATACTGATACACTGTCATACACAAATATAAATTTTTCACTATAAGCTTCCTTTTTACCTTTGATTTCTCTAGGGCAAAAATATGGTTAAGCAAATATTCCAGCTCAAGATATTTGCTTGAAATTAAGATGGTAAATGTTTTAGGTAGCTTTAGTGAACTAAAATAGTTAAGATATTAATTCATACAGTTCCTTAACCATTCCTATATTTAAAATATGATGAGATTACAAAAAGGTTGTTAATATTTCAATGTACTCACTAGAATATTAGTGGGTATTTTAATCTTCTAAGTGTAATTATACATAAACGGGTTCAGAATGGTATTTTAGGTAGTACATACTATTTTGAAACCTTGTATTTGTATCTATATGGATGTCATTCTATATTAGTACAGTAAACTCTAACACTTTTTAATAAGAGCAAAATGTCCTAAATGTACTGTTTATCCAGCTATTCCCCACTAGAAGAACATTTTCAGTGTTTTCAGCTTTGCAGTTACAAGCAATGTAGCCTTTGCTCGCTCACCTGATTATCTGTAAGCAAGCCAGATAAAAGGATTATAATCATATTAAAACCTGAAATATATTGCTAAATGCCATCAAAAAGTATTGTAATAGTTTTTTTCCTACCAGTGTATGGTAATACCTATTTCTCTACATCCTTGTAAACACTGGTTGTTATTATTTTTTTTTATGTGTGATATTGGGGATTCAACTTAGGGGCATGTTACACCTGAGCTACATCCCCAGACCTTTTTGATTATAATTTTTTTTTACTTTGAGACAGGTCTTGCTAACTTGCCCAGGCTACCCTGGAGCTCATAATCACCGTGCCTCAGACTCTTGAGTATCTGGGGTTATAAACCGGTGCTCCAGGATATCATCATTTTAAATCTTTATCAAGTTGACAGACTAGCTAGGTATAGTGTGCACACCTCTAATCCAAGCACTCTGGGAGACTGAGGCAGGAGGATTGCAGGTTTGAGCCTAGTCTAAACAGTTCAGCAATTTAGTGAGACCCTGTCTTAAAATTTAAAAAAAAAGGCCAAGGAGGTAGCTGCGTGCAAGGGCCTGTGGGTATAATCCCCTGTACTATAGAAACAAACCTTGGTAAATTATGGTCTCTTATTTGTTTTATTGTGCAGATTTTTGGTTATTTGTAAAATTAACCAACTGTGCATCTATTTGTTGATAGACATCCGTATTTTCATAGTAAAGATGAAATCTCAGTTGGCTTGAAAGGATGGGGTGACTTTTGATTACATGGTTTTAGAGTTCCAATCTCCATCTGGGGCCAGTGGTTTTCAACGGAGGCAGTTTTGCTTCCTAGGAGACATCTGGCACTGTCTGGAGACATGTTTGAGGAAGATGCTGCTGCTGGTATCTGGTGGCTGGAAGTGAGAGATGCCGCTAAACATCCTACAGTGTGCCTGTCAGCTTCACAACAAAGAATTATCCAGTCCCAAATGTCAGTAGTTCCGAGGCTGAGAAACCGATTTAGGAGCAGATTGTAGTAATCGCATATGGAAGGGGGCTTCAATTACACTGTCTTTGATTAGAGTGGAGAGAAGGAATAGCGGTGAAAGACATTTCAAAGGAAAACTAGATGGCCGAACATGGAGGAACGAGAAGGAAAAGAACCTCAAAGTTTAGAACACGGGGCAGAGAAACATCGGATGCCATTGGTAGGAAGAAGCTGTGGGGTCAGTTTGGGCTAGTTACAGAATTATTATTTAAGAAAAAATGGTGATATTTTATGCTGTTTCATCTGCATTGCTTTTATATAATGAAATCCTTATTTTATGCTTGGTGCTAGGATTGTGTTAGATTTGGATTTCAGAATCTCTAGTATCAAACATCTGGGATTAGTTTTCTCTTTCTAAAATATTCTTCAATCATCTGTACTCCTGAAATTCTGTATTCATTCAGCAAATTAAAATGCTCCTTCCTCTAGAAAATGTTTAGTCTTCCCAAATGAAGTGAGTGTTGTTTCCTAGTATTTATTGAGTGCCCCATGCCTGATACTGTAGAGCTGCAGTGGAGAGCTTTGGGCACACCTACTCTGCTCCTAGGAGTTTACAGCCTAGCGGGAGAGTCAGATATTAGACAGTGTAGCTACAAATAAAGTAAGATTTATAAGCTGTGATAAGTGCAAAGAGAGAAATAAACAGACAGTGGATATTAAAGCAATAGCAGGAGTATAATTTAAACTGGAGAGTCAGGTGAGAACTTTCAGGAAAGACATATCTGAGTAGATACCGAAGTGATGATTAGAAGTTAGGCAAAGACAAAAGGGGAAAGCTTTGGAGCAGAGACAGATTAGGAAATAACTTGAGGGAGGAAATAACTTGGCCTGTTTAAGAACTGAAGCCACGGTGGCTAGAGAGTGGCAAGCGCGAGAGGGAGAGGGAGGTAAGAGGCAAGTTGTCAGGGTCTGGGGTGAGCCAGTGAAGAACTTGTCTGTTGAAAGTGTAGTTCCTAGGAAGGGTATGAAGCAAGGATGTGACATAATCTGACTGAAATCTGATTTAAAATTTAGGGTTTTTTGCCCCCCAATACTGGGGATCACAGGACCTTGTGAATGCTAGGCAAACATTCCTCCAACTTAGCTACAGTTCCAGCCCTGACCTAAGGTTTTTAAAGATCTGTCTCCCTTGTTGGAAGAATTGTGGGTGGGAGTAAAAGTAGAGACCAGTTGGAAGACGCCTGTTACAGTGCAGGAGAGGTGTGGTGGCCTGTGTACATCTAGAAATAAGTGGATTTGAGACGTACTCTTCAGCTCTGAGACTCCCCAAATGCACTGATAGGCATAGAGGCTTGGAGCTGAAAGAGGAGATTGTCATAGAGTGTAATACTGTATTTGAAGCTATGTGAATTGATTAGATCCAAAAGGGAGAGAGTATAGAGGAAGAAGAAAAACAGCTAGACCAGACTCCCAGGTGCTCCAGAATTTATTTGGCAGAATAAGAAAGATTGTCTCGAGGAAGGGGCAGCCAGCAAGACAAGGACAGGAAGGAAAAGTATGGTTGCAGGAGGGGAAGGCTCATGATGCCAGATGTTGCTCAGAGATCAAGTAGGTGAGGAGTGGAGAGTGCCCACCAGCCTTGGCCACACAGTGTGCTCTTTACCTGGGCAGTAGCAGCTTTGTGGGGTAAAGGAATAAATGAATATTTTACAACAGAATTAAGCATGCATATATCCATGGGGCCAGAAATCCTCTGTTGGTAAAATACATTTAAAATGATGTTTGCAAGGATGCTTATTATCACATTATAGCATCAAAAACTGAAAATTGTAGGCATGGTGGTGCACGCCTGTAATCCTAGCACTTGGGAGGCTGAGGCAGGAGTCTTGCTTGTGAGTTTGAGGCCTGCCCACGCTACATAGTGAGATTAAAACCATTCTGAGCTATACAGCGAGACCCTGTTTTAAAAGCAAAACAAAACAGAAAACTACCCAAACACCCATCAGTAAGGGAAGTAATTGTCTATCGGAATTTCTAGAGGCATTTTCATAAAAATTGTTAAATGAAAAACACATTGTAGGTAGTATTATGATATTTATTTTCTCATTAAACAACCTTTTATATACAGGAGTTTGAATGGATTTATATGAATGTGGAGATCAGCGTGAAGGCCACACACCCGACTTTACTGTGGATAACTTCAGGGAAATGAGGGTGGTTGAGAAGGGGAGAGACAGAGTTTTGTCTGTTTTACTAGCTGTGTCTTTTTTTTTGAAGCGAGTTGGATTTTAAAGGTTCTAGGAGGTGAGGAACTGGAGAAACAAACACATGGGTAACATTTTGGGAGCTCGCTGGGAAGGTGGATAGAGAAAGGACAGAGCTGGAAGTGCGTGCACTTTGTAAAGATGAGAGACCCTAGCAAATGTTCAGATGCTGATCAGAAGGCTCACAGTGGAGAGGACGAGGAGGCCGAAAGACAGCCTGCAGAACGAGCGTGCCATCTCTGTGCAGAGCAGGAGCAGAGGGCAAGTGTAGCTCCAGACTGCAAGAGCCAGTGAGAAGTTTGCTGTTTTCTTTCAGACACGTGGAACAGAGTCACCAGCTGAGGGTGACAGGAGTTGGAGGTTTGAGTGGAGTGCAGAAACGTAGAGAACAGTTGTTGCAGGCATTGGGAGAGGGAATTTGCTAGGGAAACTGGAGCGCCAGGCCTGGCTGGCTGGCCAGGCCCATGCAGCAGAGAGGCGGAAGAGTGGCGCGGTGGAGAGAGACCGCAGAAGCAGGGTCTTGAGATGATTGCTAGGGCAGCGATAATGATTCCTCCATGTCCAGGTCCCGAGTGATCGCTGCCTTCTGTGTTTGTTGTTTGTGTGGGCACCGCTGTCTCTAGCAGCATTTTCAAATGCATGTAAAGAACAGCTCTGTTGACTGAATACCTGTGAACAAAACATGATTATTTCCTAGTTTTCCTGCAGCTGTTGAAAACAGACCCGGAGACTTACCTTTAAGTATAAAACTTACGTAACCCTATGTGTACGCCCATAATCTGGAAGGAAAACAGACTGAGAAAAGTAGCAGGTTTGCTTGAAACTGAGAATGTGGCCATGTTGTGCTCAGTGCTATCGTCAGTGTTATGCTTAGAAGATAGGTGTGCAGGCTTTTGAATTGCTTGATTAAGAAATTGTTTCAAACGTTCTCACTGGACAGTATTCATTGTTTGACTGTTTACCATTGATTTTATCAGTTTGTTATTTATGTTATCATCTTAGAGAAGACATAGCCAATTGTTACAGCATTTTGGAACAAACCTTAGGGATATATTTTATTGCTGTCATAGTATGTTTCCACATGTACTCTGCAGAGTGTGGGTCTGAAGGAGTCTGACTCACATCTTGATCTTTGGAGGTTTGGTGCTTTTTTTAAACTACAAATTGTTGATGTCTTATTTTTAAAATGGCATTATTGGTAGAGTTTAGATGCCTGGTAATATTAAGTGCTTTTATGTAAGTTTTTTTTGAAGTTCTTAAAATGACTCTTGGTGTGGGTTTTATTATCTTCATTTTACACAGCCTGGAGGTAAGTGTTATTGTCCAGCTATTTGTGTATTTCACAAAGGAGCAACGCTGCGGCTTAGAGAGCATAATGCACGTACAGTCACACAGCTAGAACCTGACAGCTGGGGCTGACGCAAGGTTAGTCTGGCACTAAAGGTCTTTTTCAAACATATACCACGGTCTTTTCCATCTCTTTGTTATTCTGTGGCATTATCTTTATTTTTTGTGAAGCTTCAAATATCAGATTATCTTATTATGGACTTTAGGATTTTGAAGTAACTGAAGGGCGGAGGGGAGGGGAATGGAAGGAGCAGACAAAGCAAGGGCTCTGAAGCAGTAACTTCTGCAGGACATCAGATTCTCTCCCTCGCTGCCTCCCTCCAGCACCTTGCCCACCTTACAGAACAAGGGTAATCTTCATTTGCTACAAACTGGGGGTGATCAGGGTGGTGGGGCTGTAGACATAGCTCTTAATTTTCTAAAGCCCTTGATACCCTCAGTGGGTCTGGATTCTGGCAGTTGCCAGAATACTTTTGAATGCTTAAATTAGTAAGTCAAGATTTTAATTTTGGCTTCTATGGTTAGTGAATGATGCCAGATTAAAATCATTTCCATTATGCATACTAGGTATCATTTTATTCAGTCTATTAGTACTAGAATTATAGGGCATGTAGACAGGTAATATTAAAATGTTGAATATTAGGGTGTGCTTCTGGGAAGTGCTTCCAATCCCCTGAGAAACTTTTCTTCTGTATTTCTGTGATGTCTCTGGCCTTTTATATATGGTTGCTCCTGTTACCTGAATATTCATTATCATGCCTTGCAGTCTTAAAGGTTGCATAGGGAGGCGGAAGTCATCATAACATAAAAATATTCACTAATGAACTGTCACGTGTAAAATTAGTTTCCACTCAGACATCCCCAATGAATAGTAGTCCTTCCCATCCCATTAGTTATAGTGTTTCACTGATTACTGGGAAGATATAAAATCACTGTACTCGAATGCAAAATCTAATGGTAGATTTTATAAAAACCCAGGAAGTAAAGATTTAGTGAAATCAAGAAAAGTGAGGTTGTAGTACTAGCCTCATGTGCAAAGCATTTGGTGGGTGAAATTCTTAAAGAGTTAGGCCAGTGAACAACTGAAAAGGAGAGAAATTCCACAGAAATGATGACAGGATACATTGCAGGAGGAGGCTCTGACTATTAAAAAGTAAGAGAACATGGTGGTCTCCGGGTAATTTTGAAGGATATTTCCTCACTTTAATTATGCTGAGAAAATTTGGAAATGTTAAGAAATAACACTGTACTAAGTGTTTCCAGTGGCTATTTGTTACTCCTGGTACTTCCGTTAGCACGTACTTGCATTTATTACCTGATTTTATTAAACAGAAGATAAATACAGTCTGATCTCCCATTTTAATTTAATGAAACCCTTTTCCTGCATTCAGTATCTGAGATTTTGGTCTCTGTTAAACTCACTTTTTTTTTTTTTTTTTCCGGGACCGGGGATCGAACTCAGGGCCCTAGTGCTCAGCGGCAAGCACTTAGCCCACTGAGCTGTACCTCCAGCCCTGTTAAACTCACTTTAAATGTCATTTTCCAGATAACTATTGTGATGGAGTAATGAGAGCCTCCTGTGATAGGTGAGGCACTTGTCTCTAAGTATCTGTGTGTCTTCCCTCTCCAGTTACCAGCAGCAACAAACACTGGTGTGGTGAGCGTAGAGGCAGGGATGACGCACCCCGAGTAAAGTTGTCTTTTAACCAGTGAAGCGAAGAAACCAAACCTTGATGAGTAGTCGTCGCTCCTGGAAGAGTCACTGGCTGGTAGATCACACTTTCATCTTGAGAAAGGACAGTGGGTCACTCATTAAATGAAAAGGCATTACGTAAATAAAGATTCTTGTTCTGGAGTGGTTGAGGGGAACATAGCAATGTTGGTTTTTGAAGTCTTTCTCTTCAGTAGCAGGGGTCATAGCTTTGATGTTACTCAGACTCCAAGATGAATACATTTTGGAGCTTCCTAACCCATTTGAAAATAAAAATGTGCTTGTAACTTTACTGCCTTGATTTGGTCCATTGGTTGACTTGGCAGGCTCAGCCACAGCAGCAAGAATGGGTTCTGGTGTCCTCTGCTTGCTGCTGCCGTCACTGTCAAGGTTGTAGAAGCCCATTGTTCCTGGGGATGACATTGCTTTTGTATTTATTTTTAAGTCCTAACAAAGTCAAGAGTTTTTCTTTTCTTTCTTTTTTTTGTAGACCTGAAAAGTAAATGTACACCTTAAAGCCCTTCTCCAAACAGAGCTCATTCGTTCTGACCCATGTTTATATTTATGCTCCCCTTGAACTTGGGCCAGAATATGTATCTGTGCAATTTAAGTGGCAACACGTTCTAAGTGCTTGATTTAAAGTAACTAGCATTTCAATTTATTTTTCTTTTTTTTTTTTTTTTTTTGCGGTACTGGGGATCGAACTCAGGACCCTGCGCTTGCTAGGCAAGCGCTTATTCCACTGAGCTATATCCCCAGCCCCTCAATTTATTTTTCTTGTACTGGGAAAGTTCATCCCTCTGAGAGGTTTTGAATTAGTTGTTGTATAGTTTAGATAAGTCCCTTGATCAGGGGTCAAAACATTCGCAGGGTCTGTGGGGCTGTGTGTTGCACCTGTGACAGACACAATGATTCTCTTCATAGTTGTGAGATTGCTTTTCACTGAGTGATCTAATGTGTGACTGATTCCTTCCACATTTTATAGCAAATCATGTAGCTCATATGTCATGCTAACTATAAATCTTCGTTTGTTTGTCCAGGGATTTTACTCTTAGATTCACTTTCTTAGAAATTGAGAAGTTTCAATACCATATGGTTTCTGTTGTTAATATGCTCAGGAATGCATTTTCATCAAAATATGCCATCTGTTTGTTATAAGAAAAAAGATAAGTACTTTAATATATTTAATTTATTTTTTCTCTTTTAACCTATATCTAGTTAGGTAAAATATGTAACTTTCAAAGATTAGATTATTTAGAACATTTAAAAATGTATATATTGAAACAGTAAGCTATTTAAGGACAGCTACATTAGATACATAGTAAAATTTCTGAAAATTTGTTGAAGTTGCTGTAGCGATGGTGTTTTATGTTATAAAACTACAGAAATATATTATCTGGGTAGAATTACATTCAGCAAATGCTGTATAAAAGAATCACTTTTAATGGAGAGCTTAGGCCTTAGCTCACATGGCCATAAAGAGGGGTGAGGATTACAAGGGATTATCTGGCCAAGAAGAACATTTGGTGAGGGAATAAGGGGCAGAGCATTTCTAGACTCTCCACTGCGCCACCGTCTGTGTTTTCCTTGTGCATGCTTCCCTCCGTGCCTGGTCTTTGTTGGATACCTGCCCCTCTAGGATTTCTTCTCGCAGTGGCCAAGTTCTTCTCTATTCACTGTGTAGAGCAGTTCTGCTATCCCATCACCTCGTTCTTGTTCTTGTCCTCTCTACACATAAGCCTGAGTGTGCTGGTGACTGCTTCGGTTTCCTGTACTGGACGATTGGTCTGAAGAAAGGGAACTCCCAAGGTGCAGAGCTGGACTTAAGGAAAGATAGGGGCCTTTCATTGTATCTTGATCCTAGGGCTAGGGATATAGCTCAGCGGCACAAGCACCTGCCTGGCAAGCATGAGGTCCCAAGTTCGATTCCTGGTACCAAAAAAAACAAAACAAAACAAAAAAAACCTGGAATCATTGTATCTTGATCCTAAGCCAAGCGCTCCAGTCTAGTTTCCTTAGATTTCTGCTTTGTGGCACTTGGATTCTGACCCAGCTTGTGATACTTTTATCTGTATTCAGCTTTTGATTTCCTGATTTCTTAGCAGTATTGTGACTCTTTTTCTAAATGCAGATACCTGGAGAGAATGGTAAAGGTGGAGCAGGAACCTCCTGGGTGTTCAGCTACCATATTATCACCACCACTACTAACTTGTACTTTCTGGAATGTTTCTCAAGTCCCTGCTACCTTCCTCCTACTCCTTGTTTGAAATCCTTCTTGAATCTTGCAGATCTGCCCTTCTCTTGTCCATACTCTATATTACTGTCTTCCTAAAATATAAACTGTTATTCCCTAGTTTGAAAGTTAGCAGTGGCTCTTCCTTATCTGTACCACAAAAGCCAAGATCCTTAGCACAGTGGCAATATAGTTTAGAGATTAAGGTTATAATTTTGGAATCAGTTTAACTTTCATGTATTAGTTAGATGATTTTGCCAAGCCACTTAAACTCTCTGTCCTCAGTTTGTATATATAACGGAGATAGCAATAGTGGCTTTTTTGTAGGAGAAACTTGCTCATTATTAAACTGTGTAAAGCACTGCCTGTCATACAGTGAGTGTTAGTGTTAGATCTCTGCCTACTTTGCTAGGCTCATTTTCTACTGAAACCTTAAGCTCCATCCAAACCAAACTGCATTTAGAATCCAGATGCACACTATGCTAATTAATTGTTCTGTGTCTTTAAACACGATGTGCCCTTTGTCCAGAAGGGTCCGCATCCTGCCTGATGTCTAAGTATTGCCTTCCCCAAGAAGATTCTTTTCTGTCTGGTCCAGACAATCTGAGCACTGTGGGCACTGAAGATTCAGCGAAGTACACATTGCACAAAAATGCCTGTCTTCGTGGAAATTATGTTCTAATGGGGAGAGACAGACAATAAACAAAATAAATAAGTAAAGCAGGAAAAAGGCACTAGGATGTTTATGGGGTGGGCTTTGCAATTTCAAATAGGGAAGGCCTCATTACAAAGGTGACATCTGAGTAAAGACCCGAAGAAGATTAGGAAACAAGCCAGTGTTGCGAGGAGTGTTGCAGGCTGAGGGAGCAGCAGCTGACTCTGGCAATGGGAACAGATCTGGTATGCCCTTCGGGTGGCAAGGAGGCCACAAGGGCTTGAACCGTGGGCAAAGGAGCGATGGCATGTCCTAAAAGAAGTAGGGTTGGACTGGGTGGGATGTGGGCAAGTGAGATAGAGAGTGGAGGGGTTCTGGGCTCATTCTAACTACTGGGTGGCGCACAGGCCAAGGACAGATGCGTCCTAACCATATGTAGGCAGGAGATGGTGGTAGCTGGGATGAAGGTTGAAGCAGTTTAGAGAAAAATGCTGTAAGTTTTGGCATTGGCTGGTAGATTTGATACGGCTGATATGGCTAAGAAAGAGTCAAGGATAACACTAAGGTTTTTAGAACTGAATGGGTGGAATTGCTGTAGACTGAGTTAAGGAAAACCTAAGGGCAGGTTTTGGAGTTGCACAGTTTGAAATGACTTAGGTTAGAGATGCTTTTTAGATGTTCATGTGGAGATATTGAAGAGGCAGGTGAAAAAAAAATATTCATTCCAGGGGAGAAATCTGAGCCGGATATATAAATTTAGTAGTGATCACCATAAGATGCATCTTAAAGTTTCGAGTCTAGATGAGATCACCAGTATTAAGAGCTGGGGGGCAGGAGGAGAGTCGAGCACACACACTGAGAAGGAGCTGGTGAGGGCTGCAGGGGGCAAGTGGTGTCTTGGCAAGGGTGATGTCTTTGAAGCCAAGGAGAGAAGTATTTGCTCTGTCTGGGTTGCCAGGAGGTCATGTAAGATGAGGCCTGAAAACTGGCGTTTGATTTGGCAGCAAGAATCCTAAGTGCCCTTTGAGGAGCACTTGTCTTGGAGAGGAGGGAGGAAATCCTGCTCAGAGGAGGTAGAGGGAGAAGGGAGTTGGGGACAACATGTGTAGACAACACTTTGGAGAAGGGACCGTGAAAGACTGGGAAGCCGCAGGTTGGTGGTCCCCATGCTCTGGAGGATTCGCTACAGTCATTTCTGCTAGCAACTTCCTAGGAGGGGTTAGTTCTGCGGAAATCTAGTCATTATCATTAATCTTTTGGTTTCCTCTCCTGCCAGCTGTCATTCTGGGTTTCTTCCCTCGTTTACTCTGACAGTGCTTAAGTTAGGACCTACTGAAATCTTACTTTACTTCTGATACCTAAATAGGATGAAAAAATATTGAGCCACTGTGTTTGGGGACAAAGATACTGCCTTGCATAGGTTATCAGGCCTGTCAGTTTGGAGACAGGACATTTCTTAAGACATGGGGTAATGCCATGTGAATAAAGGGCAGCTAGTGTTCACCGAGTGCCTCATGCCAGCAGAGTGCTCGGTGTTTGCATCCATTATCCTTTTCACCGCAATAGCTGCTTAGGGTGGTAGAGCCTTGTAAAAAGAATATTACAGGTTGCATGACAACCTCTCTGGGTTTCATGACAACCCTCTTAGCATCCTGCTTCATCTTACTAGCTTTGATAGCTCATTAGAATACCCAGGGATGCTTTATGACTGTCTCTGAAGTACCAGGCACATTTAGAGAATTGGGCATTAAAAGAAGTCACATTGCAGGTTACTTTAAAAAAATATTGTGAACTTCTGGTTAAGATAGCCTTCACGTTCTTAAACTGAGAGGCTAGATTTTTGGCAAAAACTCCCCGATCCAATGAAAAGCCTCCCAAAGACCTTAAATCCTCAGAATTTACAGTCCCCCTTTACCCCATGGGCTTTGTTGTCCCTTTCTGCGCTTACTGATTTTTCTTGGTGCCTTTTCTATAATATCTGCCTGGCGGTACCCACTTCTTTATGGATTTATTGCTCGTCTTTTTACCCTGCTCTCTTTAGAAAAATACTATGTCAAACTTTCATCCTTTCCAACAAATTACAGCAATTCAAAGGTAGATTGTGCTTCTGGCCTAAACGTGTGAACAGTGACCCTTAGCAGTGTTTGAATTATAGTTTGGCTTTCAGGTAAACATCTTGGTGCTGCAGTGTTTCTTTTTATGTATGGACCTCCCTTCTTTACTTATTTACATATCTCTAGGTAGAGATAAATTCCTGAATTGGGTTAAAAAAGAAATTCTGTTTTGAAATTGCACTATTCTTTTTGTTCTTAAGATGCCCTCTAGGAATGCAATATTCTAAAAGTTTTGAACTTTGTAGGCACATTTTCATTTTAAAGGAAGAGGAAAAATGATTTTTAAAAAATGTGTTGGCAAAACCTGAAAAAGCTCTTTTTAAAAAAGGACTATAGCCTGACAAGAGAATAGGAAGAAATGATTACTGATGATTTCACTTTCTAGTAAATTACAAAGCATACGTAGTAGGCCTCGAAGAGAGATGATTCCTGTGGCATACTTGGTGGTGCTTTCGCAGAGAAGCATGTAAATGAAAGTGAAATGACTTGCTCCAGCCTGGCGAATCTGTGCCATTTGGGTGGAGTGAAAACGAGTGAAATTGAGATACTTCTCTCACTCCTTACTGGAAATAAAACATATAAATATTTTTGATGTATTTCAAGAGAATTGTGTACTTACGGGTTTGCTGCAGAGAAACAATTTTGAATCAGAGGAAACTAAATGGGTCTAAAAATAAGGATATAATAGTATTTTATGTAATTTACGCTGCAAATTTGAAATTTTGAAATTTACTTGTGGCTAGGAATGAATGAATGAGTGAATGAATTTTGTATTGCAGATTAAAACCAGTGCCTTCACACTCAGCCACAGTCCCTTCCTTTTTTATCTTTTGAGACAGGGCCTCACTGAGTTTTACAGGCTGGGCTACTTGTGATCTTTTTGCCTCAGCCTTGCAGAGTGCTGGGATTATAAAAAACAACTGAGAACTTAGCAGAATTTGAAAATAGGAAATAAATTTAATTCATGTAGTTGTTTCTCACATATTTATTAAAAACTAACAGTGTTCCATGTGATATTAAGACAGGAAAAAACCTCTCCATTAGGGAGATTATATTCTAGAAAAGGAAAAAGACAATAATCAGTTAAATAGGTAATTCCACCATTTCACTTAGCATATGGTGGGTGCTGTGTGGAAGGTTGAGTAACCCCCACCCCCAGGGGTTAGAGAGTGAGCCCAGGGCCTTCTCACTGAGCTACAGCCTCAGCCCCTTTCAGTTTTTATTTTGAGACATGGTCTTTCTAAGTTAGCAAAGTTGGGCTTGAATTTGCAATCCTACCGTTAGCCTTCTAGATGCTAGGATTATAGGTTTGCACCGCCATGCTCAGGCAAGTTTGGGAGTTTTGGGTCCTTCCTGAGGAAATGGTGACTGAGCTGAGGCTGAGGAAGATAGGGCGTAACCAGATGATGGGGTGGGAAAGGGGTGCAGGGTGGAGGGCCATGTATGAAGACGTGGAGGAGCTTGGTTCATTCCAGACCAAAAGGAGCAGAGAGCTGGCAGCACAGGCGGAGCAGGCGAGCCGGGGTTCAGAGGCGTAGATTGTGCTGGGGTGGTGGACTGGGGGTGGCCTTTCAGGGCTTGGAAAGTGAACCTGATCTGATACCAAGGAGAAACTATTGAAGGATTTTTAGCACGTTGGCATTTTTAAGAGATCTTGCATAGACGTCTCCAAAGATGTATACAAGTGGCCCGAAAATACACGAAGAGGTGTTTAGCCTCGTTCATTAGTCAGTAGGACATGTACGTAAAAGCCACAGTGAGAAACCACTCCACACCCAGTAGGATAGCTGTTACAAAAAATAAAAAGCCAGGCGTGGTGGTCTGTTCTGTAATCCCAACCCTCTGTAGGCTGAGGCATGAGGATTGCTGCAGGTCCAAAGCCAGCCTGGGCTACATAATGAATTCAGGGCCAACCTGAACTACATAGCAAGACTCTCAAAAAACCAAAAACATCAGCCCCCCGAAACAGACAATAACAAATATTGCCAAGAATGTAGAGAAATTAGAACCCTTGTACAGTCCCACTAGGATTGCAAAATAGTGCAGCTGCTGCAGAAAATAGTTTGGCAGTTCCTCAGGAAGTTAAACAAGAATTACCATATGATCCAGCAGTTCCACTCCCCTAGTCTGAACCCAAAGGAATTGAAAGAAAGAATTTAAACACATGCATGTACACCAGCGTTTATAGTAGAAAAAAGATGGAACTGTCCCTCCACACGTGAATGGCTAAACAATGTGTGGATATATAGTAAAATACTGTCCTGCAAAGGAGTGAAAATGTCATACATTCTACAACAAAGATGAACTATGAAAGTATTACAGTAAATTAAATAGGCCAAAACCAAAAGGACAATTATTTTTATGATTTCTTTAATATGAAGTACCCGGGATAGGCCCGTTTGTACAGAGTGAAAGCACAGCACTGGTTACCAGAGACTATAGATGGCGGTGCTTTGGAAGTTATTGTTTAATGAGTACAGACTCCGTTTGGGATGATTAAAAAATTATGGGACTAGTAGTGATGGTGAATGTACTTAATGACCCTGAATTGTACACTTTAACAAAGATTAAAATTACTAAAACAGTATGAAAAGATCACCCTGTGTAGCGGTGCCTCGGTGCTCATTCATCGCTTCCAGGAGGCATGAGAGTGCCAAAGCTGATGGGTACCCGATGAGTTGTTCTCTCTGGAAAGGGTGGCAAGTCACAGGCAATTGACGCTGACGAGTTCTATGCTTGCGTGTCGAGTACCAAGTAACTGATATGTACCAGCACAGAATTTCCCCATCAAAATGCGCTGAGTACCTAATTTAACAAGTTTCAAAGCAGTCAAGTACCACAGCCGGACTGTGTATCAGTTAGGAATGCATTTGAGTACAAATCACAGGAAATTTTGTCTGATATCATGGGAATGCTTGTTTTCCTCAGGTAAGAACTCTGGAGGTTGGACTCTGCAGCAGGAGCCGGGCTGTGTCTGTTTCTCCCACCGGTAGCCTTAGTGTGTTGGCGTCTGCCTTCCTCTTTGTCTCTGTCTTTGCATGTGCCCATAGCCAGCCCCTGTCAGTGTAATAGGCAGGAAAGAGGAAGACTAGCAGGAGGGGGACATCTGTGTCAGGAGTGTGAAAGCTGGGTGCTTGGAGCTTAGTGTCACCCCACAGTTGTTTTTCCTCTCGTGCCACGTCTAACCCATAGCAAATCCTTTCGGCCCTGCTTTCAAAATATCTCCAGAATTGGGCCCACTTTCTCTTTTTTTGTCTTCTAAAGACAATAAAGATTTTTAAAAAAACAAAAATGACACAATCTGAAAACAAGATGATAGGAAGTCAACAGTGTGTGTTAAGTTGGACCCCCTTTTTCTTTTTTTTTTTTTTTATTTTAGAAACATAAAAGTACAAAAACATAATGACAAACAGACACCCATTATCATAGAACATAGTACAATCACAACTAATCTATAGACAAGGTGATATGGTCTCAACAGTTGTTGTTGCTTTATCCATTAATATCTTCGAATTGTAGATGTATGGACCCATATACAGACATGCAAATTTAGTCAGACAGTTGATCTTCTCAACAACAGAAAAAAAAAAAAAAAAAAACCACAAGAACCAAAAATCCAAAGACAAGAAAGAAAACAGGCATACATCAACAACAGCAAC
>PVLD010028259.1:0-19636 GCA_004027595.1 Dinomys branickii
TTTTCTATTGTTGAGAGGATTAATTGTCTGACTAAATTTGCATGTCTGTATATGGGTTTATATATTTACACTTCGAAGATATCAATGGATAAAGCAATAACCACTGTTGAGATCATATCACCTTGTCTATAGATTAGTTGTGATTGTACTATTTTTTATGCTAATTGGTGTCTGTCAATATGTTTTTGTACTTTTATTTAAAAAAAAAATGTCAGGCCCTGATCCTTGGTAGTTTGGGGCTTAAATGAGATAAAGTAGGAAGTACAGAAGCAGAATTCTTGGCTGTCTTTGATTTATTCTTATAATATGCATCACAGTGACCAGCCATTTCTAAGAAACTGAAGTAATAATAGGAACTGTAACAGGAACTGTTACCTGGGAAACTAACAGAAACTGAAGTATACTGGCTTGGCGGGGGGGCATTTGGTGCCTTTGCCCAGATGGTTTGTGTTAACACAAAAATTAAATTACTTCTGTCTATAGGATGACATTAAGTATGTTTAGGCTTTTAGGTTTCAATTAGATCTGAACTTCTCTGGGATTAATAATAAAACTGAGCAGAAATAATTTAAAAAGTCTAAGGAGTAATTGCATAATGGAGTGGAAAAGCTTAGACTTGGTGGGTAGGCTACACTGTGTACCTAAAGCTTGATTTAAATGACTTAACAGATCAGCCAAGAAATGCTAGAAGACACAAAAGTGCCAGGAAAATAAGACTTTACATTTTATGTCCTCAGAACAATTACCCGTTATGCTAAAATTCTAAAGGTATAAAAAAAATTTTCCACTTTAATGTTAAGGAAATGCTGTAAGGAGGTGTGGCTGATGAATAGGGGATTTTTACTTAGCCATCCCTTGCCCCATATTTTTCCTTCTGGAAACTACAAAAGGGAACTAATCTTTCTTTCATATCCTTGTCACTTATTTTTGTTTTTTGCTTATGAAAACTCATAGCACACCAACACTAGATTATTTCATGTCATTCATTCATTAATTGAATGATATGAAATAATTGAATGAACGTTTATTGAGCACTAACAACGTGCAAGGTATAGGTAAATAAGAGATGATAAAAACGTGGTAAATATTTAAATTTTAAAAACTTTTAATAGTAAGAGACACGTCAAGAACAATGGGATGAATGCGTCAGAAGAGAAGAGGATAAGTGTATTTTGAGTATTTTAAGGGGATTAATAGCAATGTGTCTTTTTACTGTAATAAACATTTATTTATTTAGTTTTTTGAGAAGGATCTTGCTTAGTAGTTCAGGCTAGTTTTGAACTCAGTAGGTAGCTCAAGCTGACCTTGAACTTGTGGTGATCCTCCTGCATCATACTCCCAAGTGGTGGGATTATAAGCATGTATCACCATGCCTCGTTATACTTGCTATTTTTTTTTCAAATCACATTTAATTGATCAAACATTTATAGCAACTTCTGCCAAAAACGTAATGGTGTGCCCTTGTTATGGTTGATACATTGTGTCAACTTCAGGAGTCCGGAGGTTAGGCTGAGTGAGTCAGCAGGAAGCCAGGGTGCTTACTTTGTATACATCCTGAGCCTGTGGAAGTGGAGGGTATGGAGGTTATGTGAGAGGTACACGCCTCCTGGGTGGGGGTAGGCTGTTTACAATGTAGGGGAGAAAAGGAGGCTGCTTGTAGCTATTCATCCCTTTTGCTTGTGGTTTTTGCTGTGCTCTGCTGCCCTGAACAGTTTGCCCTCTGCCATGTGCCACTCTGCCTTAGAACCAGCCAAGTATGGACTGAGACCTCCACAAACTGTAAGCTAAATAAACCTTTCCTTCCTTTATTTTGGGTGTTGGGTATTTTGTCTCAGCAATGAGAAAAAAGTAACCAAGACAGCCCTCATCCACCTTACTCACTGGATCTGACACCATGTGTCTTCTGGGTCTTCCCAAAAGTCAAAATGACCATGAAAAGTAAGGATTTTGAATCCATTCAGAACATTGAAGCAACCATGTCAGTACAACTGAAGATATTCACAAGAGAGCCTTCCAGAACAGCTTCAGATAGTGACAAGAATAAAGGGATTATTGTACTTGAAGCAAGGTAGAGTGTTTTTGGAAGGGGCTAATGGCAACATGCTTTTAAAAAATAAACATTGACCATAGATTTTGATCCATCCTAGTAAAATGGCTGTTGAGAAGGCCAAAAGGAGCTTGCACTCTAGCAGCAGGCACAGACTAAGAGCAGGTAAGAGCCTAGAGTGGCAGCGCACACCTGCAATCTCCGTCATTTGGGAGGTTGAGGCAGGATGATCAGCAGAAGTTAAAGGCCATCGGGGCCACTTAGCAAGACCTTATCTCAAAATAAAAACTAGCATGGGTGAGGCCTTGGGTTCAATCTCTAGTACCACACAAAGAAAAACAGGGCAAGTAAAGAGGTAAATCAATAGATCAAATAATTATAAATTATGTTATGAAGGAATCAAATGATGAGTTGAAGTAGTAAGGAATGGTTGAAACTTCTTTCTAGGAGAAGATCAAAAAGGGGAGGGAGGTACAGCAAGGTGAAGTGGCCTGCCTGTCACATGGAATCGGGGGAGGACCAGAACCCTGTCCCTTTTCCTGGGATGTTATGACTATATCACACGTTGTCTACTCTGACATAGGATCAGCCTTCTGTTCTTCGGCAGCCTGTATGCATATGGAATAGTTTCCAAGAGTTGGAGGGAGACTGAATAGTGGGGAGAGGAGAGATTTACCAACTGGAGGTGTGCTATGTGCTACAGGTCTCTCAAAGGCAGAAAAGGCATGCAATAACCTTTTAGAGGTCATGGTCCTATGCTGAAAAAGATCTATAGTGTGATGCAGTCCTTTGTAATAGAACACACGGGGTGCATAGAGGCTGGATTGGGTTGGCTGCTTTTTCTCCCACCCCATGGAAAACCTCTGTGAGTTCCTCTGGCCCACTTCCATTGTTTTAGGCAGGCTGGTTGCTAGCCTTTGGATTAGGCAAAGGTAAAATCACGGAATAAAGTATATTAAGAAGAAGTACTATGATGAACATAAGGGTTAGACTGACAAAAGATAGATTTTATGGTCCCATAACATTTTGTAAAATAATGGAAATTGTGTTTTCAACACAACAGGATAAAGTAGTATTTCTCTAACAAAGGAGTTTCACTCATAAATATGCTGACTTTGCAAATGATGATTTAAAAAATACAATGCCTGAGTTCAGCCCTTCTGGATTTGCAGCTTCCCAGGCATATGGTAGAGAAAAGCCCAAGGATAAAGTAGTGAGACAAAAGTAAATTCACTGGTTTCCAGTTACTTCCCTGGGAAGTTGGTAGGTCTTTTTTTTTGAACTGGGAATCAAACTCAGGACTTTGAGCTTGCCAGTAGCAAAACCCCCAGCCCTGATAGGTTTTTATTGACATACTAGCCAGAGAATGGGTCACATGTCCCTGTGCCCAAGATTAAGTCTTTAGTATTCTGTAAAAAGAGAAAAAGGACTATATACAGTAGTATAATAATTTTTTTCCTGCCTGGGTGTGGGGTGAATTCATGTACCTGTTTGAGGCCTTCAATTTCTTAGATCGCTTTGCCATCCTAATGGACATGGTCACCTAGACCTAACCGTATCATAGCCTGCACACCAGCAGATCAAGTGGTACTACCTTTGTACTTCAACACAGAGCTGTATTTTTAATAATTATTGTTTTTGATAATCTATTAGGTGGTTTTTTAAGTACTTGAACAACTGTAACTGTAGGTGTGGCTAAAATTCAAGTAGAATTTCAAAATCATCAGTGTCATCTTACACATGACTCAGATAAACACAGGTCAAAAAAGTTTTTTTTTAAAAAAAGCCTTTCAGTATAATTGGTGAAGAAAGGTAACGAAAATAGCTAGAGTGTAACTTTTCTGTTTCTGATCATATGGTTAAGCGCTACTGGTTTTCTGTGTGTGTGTGTGTGTGTGTGTGTGTGTTACTGAGGATTGAATCTAGGGTCCCAGCCCTTTTAATTTTTTAAAATTCTGTAACAGGATCTCACCAAATTGTCCATGTTGGCCTTTTTAAAAAGTTTAATTTTATTGGCACATTTTAGACACACACAATGATCACATTCATCATAGGGAATTTGTACCTGTACATGTGCACATGATATATCTTGGCTCTTATGTTTTCCCATTTCCCTCCCTTCCTTTCAACTGCCCCAAATGGCCTTGACGTTCTTAAAACCCTCCTGCTTCAGTCTCCCAAGCTGCTGGGATTACAGGTATGTTCCAACCTGCCTCATTTCTCCATTATCTTTTGAAATGATCTGTCCACTTTGTGGCTGCAGAAATGGAAGTTCAGAGACATCCTTGCCAATGTCTGGGGTTAGTAAAAGAGACTCAGTGTTGGGGAGTCTACTGTGTCACCTGAGCAGAATAAACAAAGATGAAGGAGGCCCCAAGATGGAAAAATTATATTTGATAAATTGGATTATTTTTCCAAATTTTTCTTTCCCACTTCTTAATTGGCTCCCTGTCATAATACTATACACTCATATGCTTCGCCATGTGGCTCTGCTGATACTGTAGAAGACAGTGTGGGTGTTGGTCTTGGCCATATGACCTGCTCTGACCCATGCAGTGTTAGCAGATGTGATCTGTCCCGTCTATAAATATGCTCGCATGATTTTGCTTGGCCCCTTGTACTCTTATGGTCCAGCATGAGAACACATCCCACAGAGCTCCAGGTCCCAGACTGATAGACAGTGTAGAGTTAATTAGAAATCAACCAGTGACTTGGAGCCCAGCCCAGCCAAAAATACCGTCTGCAGCACAGCTGCTGTAGCTGAATGAGAAAATAACTGTTTGTTATGGGAGGCTGTGTGTGGTATCTTTCTGTTGGTGTGTTATGCAGTGAGGATAACATTTGGATCAAGATTTCAAGAATGAGTAGGATGTTATCAGCAGGAGAGAAGGGCGCTGGAGTGTTCCTGAAACGAGGGGCAGCTAATGTGGCTGGAGAATGGAGGACAGTGGCAGGAAATAAGGTCAGAAAGTTGGACCAGGGCTGGGCGTGGTGGTGCATGCCTGTAATCCCAGCACCCTGGGCGGCTGAGGCAGGGGAATTGCGAGTTTGAGCCCAGTCTAGGCAATTTAGCTACTTAGTGGATTCTATCTCATAATAGAAAATAAAAATGGGGATATAGGTCAGTGCAAAGGGGAGCCCCTTTCTCCAAGCCCATTTCTCTTTGATCTTCAAAGATGAATGAACACATCTTTCACCACTTTCAAGGCCTCCAATGTTGAGGATGGTGATGGTAGCGTTTATTATTGCTTGAGCAATTGCCATCTGCCAAACCCTTTTCCAAGCTCTTCGCAGCAATTGAACCCTCACAGCAGCTCCATTAGGTGGGTCCCGTACTTTCCACATTACACCAGTGGGTGAACTGAGCACACAGAGTAGAAACATTCTGCCCATTTCCTATTAACTTGTAAGTACAGAAATGGGGTTCAGCTCAGGTTTAGCTAAGAAGTGGGGTTCACCACTGTACTGACGACACTATCCCACTTGCTAGACTAATGCAGAATATTGAAAATGCCAGAAGAAATGAGGTAAATAGTACTTCCTGAGAGCAAATTCTTGGAAGGCTCAGAAACAGAGAAACCCAGCTTTCCTCTTTTTCCAATCATTTGCTTGACCCTGCTCTGTGGAACTGGTTCTCCTCCACCCCCTGCGTATGTCTAGGGCAGGTCCCCTTGCATTTCTATGTAACCCATAAATAATAAAAGATTTTCTAGTTATTTGCTTTCACAAAGATGATTTCATTTCAGTCACAGGGCTATCTACCCGTAAATGTTGGCATTCCCTCAAGTTGCAGCTGTGGCCAGGCCTGACAGTGTTGGTGGGGAACGTGGTTCACCTGGCTTCCTCTTGGTTTCCTCACGTTGCTTCCTTTGACTCCTGACTCCCACTGCTTTCTCCAGGACCCCAGCAGCTCACTAAAAGAAGGGGTAGAGAGGATAGGTCAGGAGAAAGAAAGGTGCTGCTTGACTTGTGTAAACATCATCTGATGATGGTTTTTGCTACCTTGGAAGATGGCTCAAACCAACTCATGTTGAGGGATTTCAAAGCAAATTATTTTAGGGGATGTACTTATAAAATCTCTGGAGAACTATACTGGGAACATTTGGCTCTATTTCCAGGATCATGACACACACACACACACACATATTCTCTGTGTTTATGTTTACTCCTTCAGGCCCTGGGAATCCAGGGTCCATACGTAGTGTAGAGAAAGTCGGCGGCTCTTAGCCAGTTCTCTCTCCTGGCTAAGGAGAGAGATGATAGGTCATCTTGCTACAGGGAATGTTCATGTATCCTTTGTCCCAACAAATGTTAGGGCTGCTGGTCAGTCTGTACTCACTTTTCAGCATTTTTTCTGGCCATTGCCTCTGTGCTTTTCCAGGATGTGCTGTATTTCTCTACTGTTTTCTGTGTTCCATAGGCTCTAGCAAACCCTTGTTGTGTTCTCAAATGGGGTTCTTGAGAAACCCTTTTGCTTGGCTTGAGGTGACAGGGATGCACTTCTCCATTTCCTCATGGAGATAGGGAAGGAAATTGTGACAACTCTTTAAGAACTTTTTGTCAAAGAAATGCTTCAATTTCCAGTCATACTTAACTCCAATCCTCTTATATCTTAGAAACATGTGAGGGCTAAAGGTAATAAAGCTAGGCTAGTCATGCCATTTGTAAGTTGTGTCCAACACCAAGATAGAAACAGTCCCATGAACATATCTTTGTTATTAGTACTATAAACTATGTATTTCTATGATTGTCTTGAGAGCATATTTTCCATACTCTTCACTTCCAATGACTTTAGAAAGTTTTATTTGCACTTCAGAAGAAAACTAAGAATTTGAGATGTGTGTAGGCTGAGTTTTTTATTGTTTGAAATTATAGCTAACAATTCATTAAAGGCATATCAATCTTTAAAGTTTAAACAGAACTTTAAGGTAAAAGAAAACATATCCTTATTAGGTTTATCTTAAATTTGATGGGCCAGAGGTCTAGTAATACAGTATTTTGAGTCTCTGATATCCTAAACTTATTTTTTATGCCTATCACCTGACCTTGATCTCTCAGATATACCTTGCATGTGCAATAGTAAAATATATGTAACATTTCCTGAGTGAGGGCAAAAGGGAAAGTGAGTCACACAGTGTCTACTTTCAAAGGGAGAAATAAACAGGGACTAGGAAAAGTGATTTACCATGTTATTAGAAATTTGATTTAAAGTTTCCTGAGCACTTGGAAGTAGGAATGGTAGCAACTCTTTATTCAAACTATTGAAGTATTCAAGTTCTAAATTTGGGATTTGTGGAAAACCCTTCAGAAGAACTGGTATATTTCGATTTTCCCCAAAGAGAATGTGCTCGATTTTGAAGTAACTAAATTACTTACTGTTGATGTGTAGTTGCTTCTGGTATTAGTGTTGATTAAATAATACATTAATTAATTTTGCAAATATTTACTGACCACTGAACATATGCCTTACACTGCATTAGGGGCTTGAGGGATGTCACAGTGAATGAGTGAGATGGTCTTCAGTCTCACAGAATTATAACTGGGTATTAGAAGTCAGATGCAGTTACAATGGTAGGGCTACTGTAGGAGTCCAGAGAGTGATAGGACCGCCTAATTCAGGCTGGAGTCTGGCAATAGTGCCAAAAAGCCTTCCTAGAGGTGACATTTACACTGAGCTCTACAAGGTGACTATGTGTTAGATGCATAGGAACAATGGATAGTCTAATAACAAACATCTAAAATGTAACAGAAGGAAACCAATTTTGAGATGCAAAATTCTTTAATCTCCCAGGATATAAGCTAAATACCAAATACAAGATTGTTTTTTTTATCTGAATCGTTTGAGGGCAATGAAAGGACAGAGAACAAAGGATACAGCCGGAGCCCCTACCCCTAAAGATGGTGGGAGGTCTATCAAGCTCCCACCTATATTTTTTCTCTGATCATAACCATTCTAATGGGAAGAAACATATCCCAAGCCCCTCTAGTGGGTGAGATCTGTTGCTAACAGTCCATAAAAAGGATGCCAACCCAGCAGGTATAATCCAAGGAATCAGCAGGAAATGAATAGAACAAGAAATGCTCTAAAAACTCCACAGTGTCTGTCCTTAAGGAGGGTTGGATGGTAGTATGTGGGAGGCCGCTGAGAGACCTGCGGTCTGCATCCATCTTGTAAACTACCAGCCATCTTGAAAACTTAGTTTCAGTTTCCATATGTGGTCAACTTCCTGTAATTATATAATAGCTCTCTATATATGGTCAGCTTCCTGTAATGATGTAATATCGCCTGATGCTCTGACCACCCTCGCGTGATGTCTGGACCTCCCTCTGTTGCCTGGTTACCTATTGACGTCAATCCCCATTTCTCCACTGTATATAAACCCGAGACTTCTGCTCAATAAACGAGGCTTGATCAGAATTTTGTCTTACCTCCATTTCTCGTGTCTCTTGTCTCAGATTATCCCGCTCCCCCTCTCTTTAGGAGCCTTCGTTGACTACCCGCGGGCCGGGACAGTAGTACATGTGTGCACACATGTGTGGCCTCCTCCTACAGCCCCTGCTAACTTCAGTTTAGGCAGATTAATACGCATAATAGAACCATTGAGAAACACCCAGCTCTTTGTCAAGCTAGAGCATTTATTAAGAATTCTAGGTAGTCTCCCCGTGAATGTCAAGTGTTGTGAGTCACACGGGAGGTTCTCCATGTGTGCTCATTCTATCAGTTAATTAACAGGCAAGTTGCTCACAGGTAGAAGAAGGAGGATCATGCTTGCGTGGCAATTGGACCCTGCTTTTGTTCTTGTGCTGCTGTGGGTTCCCTTTGTCTCTTGCCCAGCTCTCTCCGCTTGGCTAAGTCAGTGACAGCTTATCCTCAATGGCTGACTGCAAAAATCAACTCCACAGATTCCCTCTGCAGAGTGAAAAACTTCCTCTTCTACCTTTCACAGAACCCATCCATGCCATGATCTATCTACTTTCCCAACCACACTGTATGGGAGTGATTTGCTGGGCCCATTCTGGGCTCTCAAGTGTCACATTCTGCTCTCTTTCCACGGTGTGTAGCATGGCGCCTTCCTAGGGAGGCCTGGTAGTCATGTTTTGAGTGAGGAAACTCTATTATGCATATATCAAATACTAATTGTACACAGTGTTCCTCTCCAGCATACTTGGGTCTTATTTCTAATACATTTTCCCATTCAACCGCCAGCTTTTAAGAGTCACCCTATCACTTTACCGGTGACTTAGAGCTCACACCGGGCAACAGCTTTCAGCGTTGTGGCCTGGGTGTCTTGCACTGCCCCGATGCTGCCTTCCTTTGGAGCGGATGGATATTAGTACAGTCCTCAGTAGACCTTGGCATCATTAGTTATTGGGTCAGAGAAGCTCACTGGCTCCTTTCTGAGAGTTTTGAGTGGAGGGTCTAACATGATCAAAGCAAGAGTATTTCTGCATCATAGAGGAAGATGCAGTGACAGAACTCCAAACTGCTGAACCAGACTTGAACAGTTTTTTCCAGAGTAAGATCAATCCTTGTGAAGGAAAAAGCCATTTGCTAGCCTCTCTCAAGGCTTTTTTTTGGGACTCTTGGGATATTAAAAAATGGTGAAATGCCAAGTGTTTCTTTGATGCATTTAACCTGTAGAATTGCAATGTGATTGCATTATTATTAAGGATTTATTTTGTAAAAAATTGCCTCATCCCATACTGATCAAGCCTAGAGCCCAGACATCCTGAGCTGAAATTCTGGCCTAGCACTTAGGATCCTGAGCAAGCTAGTTGGTCTTTTTGTATTGCAGTTTCAAATTTATTAAAAGGACATAGTACCTCTTCATATGGTTTTTATGGGGATTAAATGTGCCAGTCTTTTAGAACAGTATACACAATATGAGTCAGCCATTGTTATTCTCATCGTTGTTATTGTATTTAATGTACTCTAAGAACCGTCATCTGTAATAATGTGCTAATCTAAGTTATATCTTCAGCGTCACTTTCTTTTACTCTTGTCAGGGTTTCTTGTTGACTGTATATGTGCTAATTTAAGTTATATCTTCAGCGTCACTTTCTTTTACTCTTGTCAGGGTTTCTTGTTGACTGTATATATAATTTCTTCTTCAGATAACCTCAAAATTGTAAATTATAGACCCTCTGTGAAAGGAGGTCTGGGCCTCATTTGTCTCTTGGCCAGCTCTCTCTGCTTGGCTAAGTCAGTGACAGCTTATCCTCAGTGGCTGACTGCAAAAGTCAACTCCATAGATTCACTCTGCAGAGTAAAAAACTTCATCTTCTGTCTTTCACAGAACCCATCCATGCCATGATCTATCTACTTTCCCAACCACACCGTATGGGAGTGATTTGCTGGGCCCATTCTGGGCTCAGGGCCCTCAGGGCCTTGGCGCTGTTTGTGAAATGAAATGCCTGGCCCTGCTTTTGAGAGTGCTCTACTGAAAACCATCTACCTAATGGAAATATCCCTACCAAGCCCCTGGTGGCACAAGCTCAACTTCAGGACATGGTCTGTGGCTGAGCTTGTGATGACAGTTCAGGGACAGAGAGTAGGCTGGTGAGGGCAGTCCCCAGCTAACAAAAATGCTGACACACAGGTTGTTGTAGTATAGTCTTTTCTTTAAATATCAGATTCTGTCTCTTCCTGGATAAAGTTTAAAATGATTGTATTTCCAGTTGGCATGGCACAAGTTCCACATTGTTAACAGGGTCACTGGCACAATGCAAAGAGCTTGTGTGCCAGTACTTGCAGTACCCATGGAGGACTGTGCTAATCTCTCCCTAAATATAGCTGTGGCTGTTGCTATCCAGCCTGTGGGTGGCATGCAGTTGCCACCTGCATACCTTGCAGAATTCACATGCTATTTAAACCTCTCTGCCGCTATCCTGGGAAGAGCTTGTCATGTAGGATAAATGGCACAAAAGTGGCATGGAAGCGGAGAGAATGGGAGCCAGGGTGCAGGCAAGGCGTCCTGAACTCTGGGGTCATGTTGAGGCTCATGGTAACCTTGGCTTTTACTCTGCACCAAAGCTCAGATGCTGGCACCAAAGTCCCGATGTTAGAGCCCTGCTTTGCATCCTGCTAACTCGTGGCCACATTCCAGTGCCACCAATTATCTCATGCCTGGCAGCAATGAGATGGCAGTCACAATGCACAGGTGTGGGGGCGGCTGCTCTGAGCTTCTGTGCTTGTACCGCTGGGGACAAAATCCCTGTCCCTTTCTACCAAATAGCAGGGGAGGTTGCACCTCGGTGGCTTAGAGTCATGAAGTGCAAATGAGAGGAAGGAGTTTATTTTCAGCAAAACATTCCAAATTGTTATGATGGCTGTAAGGAGACTTTTACCAAAGCCTTCTGGGCCACTGGGGTGTATCATTAGCTGCCAGCAAGTATGCCTCAGAGCGTGGGCACCTGGTAGGGTTGGGTATAGGATGTCCATTAGTTATTTCTAGGGCAATTACTTTCCTGCTTTCTCTTCCTCCAGGAAGAGAGTGTGTTTGAGTGCCCTACATTTCTAATGTGTTTTGCCTAGAGCTGGCAGTGAACTCTGCATGCTATCAGATGAGGAGAACTGGGTGGACAGACAGGCAAGTCTGTTCAACTCTCTAGGCCTCCACACTGGAGTAGGCAGGGGACTTGGTTGTGAAGTTTTCAAATTTCTACCTGACAAGGACAATATGTAACACTTACCATTTTTACTGTGAATACTGACAAAGACGTAATTAAAATTGTTTTCATCTAGTACTTTTGTATATAATGAGAAATGATTTCCAGATTATGCTTTTTAAATCAGAGCAATGGCGTGTGTGTGTGTGTGTGTGTGTGTGTGTGTGTGTGCGCGCGTGCAATCTTATGCTGTACCCCAATATGTAAAATTTGGGATGATGACAACAGTAATAACAGTGGGAGAACCTTCCTATTGATAAGTTGAGATGGTGAGGTGGCACCGGATTTTGTTTTCCCAGAACTTTTGTTACCTTGAGAGTAGCTCTGAAGATTCCTCACATCCTTGGCCTTGCTCCGTGCTCCCTTCGTTTGTTTGTATTACTAGGGATTGAATCCAGGAGGCCTTTGCATTGAGCTACATCGCCATACCTTTTTAAAAATTTGAGACAGGGTTTGGCTATGTCACAAGATTACCCACGGTGGGCTTAAACATGCTATCCTCCTGGCTCAGCCTCCCAGCCTGCTGGGATTATAGGCATGTTCTACTGTGCCAGATTTATACACTCTCTTTGGTTTGATTTCAGTTATCTCCTGAATGGCCAAAGGCCCCAATTTGATCTCTCAGATTTGCAAGGGGGCCTTCTCTTTCAAGCAATGAGATGTCGTCAGTGAGCCTTTGATACAGAAGTTCTGGGAGCCTGAACATTTTAGTCTGTGTGATTCAGGCACTGAGATGCGGGTTCATGGAGATCCCGGCTCTTCTCGTTTGACTTTGTCATGGCCAGTTCTTGACAAAGATTAGTAACTTGTGGAATTACTTGTCATTTAATAAATATGAACTGAATACTTTATATATACTGCCCAAATCCCTGAAGAGTTCATGGACTGTATGCTCAAGTGTGATGGTGGAATAAATCAGAAAACAAACAAGCTAATAAAAACGATCATTCCATGAGTGATAAGTGCTATGAAGCAAATACAGCGGGTCATGGGACAGAGTGAGCATGACAGGTGTGACAGAGGTGGGTGCTGGGCAGTCATGCTTTAAGTTGGGTGCTCTGGGAAGGCCTCAGTGAAGAGTGACATTTAAATTGAAACCTGAGCCGTGAGAAGTTACCCAGCCAGGGGGACGCCCGTAGAAAGAGTATTCCCAGCAGAGGAAACAGTGGGCACATAGCCTGTGTGGCGGAACGATTTGGCTGTTTTGATGAACAAAAATGAGGCCAGTGTAACAAAGACCTAATGACCTAGGGAGATAGAGGTACATGGTACAAACAGGCAACATAGGGGCCTGAACACTGGAAAACTGTCTTTCTCTAGTTTTTTCATTGGGACTTCTACCAAAAGTAGGATTAGAAGAAATCTGTTGTAATTGTATATGTATAACAGTTATAATTAACTTCACTACATGGGAAAGGAATCACAAATACAACACTGGCTTACAGAGATTTATTTTTCTCTGAAATAAAAGAAGTCTGAAGGTTAGATGCCATCTTCCACTACCTTCCAGGGAGATTGTTACGGTCTGTATCTTCATGTTCCCTCAAAGCTTCCTACACTCATGTGCGGGGCTTTCTGGAGGTTGTTGGATCGTGAGTGGATGGTATCCACCAGCAGATTCATCCACTGATGAGTTCGTAGCTGAACGTCATATTGGGAGGTGAAACTTGGTTGAAGGAGGTGGGTCACTGGGATCTGGCCTGGAAGGGTCTATCTCCCTCCCTCCTACCTTGATCTGTCTCTCTGCTTTTTGCTGCCACGACATGATCTCTTTCTCCAGTGCTGTGCCACCCTGTCTTGAAGCCAGCCAACTGTGGACTAAAAGCTCTACAGACAGTGAGCCCAAGTAAAGCTCCTTCGAGTTGTGGGTGGTAGATGTTTTGTTTCAGCAATGAGAAAGTAACAAATAAAGAGGCCTTGGAAAGTTAGTAACTCTTAACTTCAGATAGTCGTAAAATAAAAACAGCATTATTACAAGGCTTTTGTGAAGACCTACTATGACAAACCATGGCCTAGCACAAAGTAAATGCTTAATAAATGGTAGGGGATAAAACAACTCTCATTTTACTGCCACTGTTAGTTGTTTGCTCTGTCAGCCCCTCACTAGGTTTGCTACTTTTCAGTAAATTAAAAAACCTTAGGGCAACCCATTCAGAATCCCTCCTGTCTCTTAGGAGCTATTCCTGTTCCCCATTTCTTTCCCAATAAATTTTCCTACTCTTAAAAAAAAACTGCAGAGATTTGTCTAATTTTTGGACATTGGCTGCAGTCATCCCGGTGCCACCATACTACAGATACTTTCCTGAATCATTCTGAGATGAGCTCTAGCACAGGAATATCACATCCTCAAAGAATGTTTTATTTATGGTGCCCCTTATGCAGATGTAAAACTATTGCAGAAGTCAGAAAGAGGCCTTGCTGTCTTCTGGCCATATTGCCTTGGCTTATGTAAATCACTTTTGTTGATAACCAGGGTCATGGGTTATGTGTTTCTTTTTTTTTTTTTAGGTTATGTGTTTCTGCAAGATTGCTTCCATCATTCCCTTTAATTTGAATTTAGCAACTGAAATAAGATGGCCCAGTGGTTAACTGTTCATTTGAATAGTCTTTTTACACAAAGTGTTCAAAGGTAGATTTCCCTACTTTATTTTAATCTGGGTTTTCTGGAAAGAAGAGCCTGAGGTAGAGGGGTTATGTGCTATTTCTTTACTAAAAATTGTGAGCCCAAAGACAAAGGAAAAGAGGTATGGAGAGAAGGAGAGAGAGCCAATAGAAGGATGTGTTATCAAATTGGCCACTAGGAATTGATTGACCCCATGGTCAATTGACCACCACAACTGTCTTCCAAGAAGCCAAATAAATTGTGTATCAGAATAGTCCACTGGAGAGAAGAAAGAAAAACCTATCCCATTGACTCTTCTCTCCTCCTTTTCAAAGATTTGTTCCATAAGGTATTAATTCCTCCATACTTTCATTTTGCATATGCATGGATGCCAGTGTGGCTTCATGAAGCTCTAAACCTCTGTTGAAAGGGATTCCCCAGGGCAGCTAACAGAAAGCATGTCCTTTGTACCTAGGTGAAGTTGCTCAGAGCCAACTATAGTGTTGGACTCTGCAGCAAGTGGAACAAGAGGCAAGTGGGGCTGAGAGAACACAAAGTGACCTGAGAAGTATCTGGTGAACATTCATTCACAAAAGAGTTATTGCAGACCTGCTATTTGCCAAGTAAGTAACAAGAGATTGTGATTTGGCAATGACCAATACAATGCAACTTCTATTTTCAGAACTACTGTTTGGGGCTTGCTGTGAGCTTAAAGGAGATACGTTCTTAAAGTAAGGTCTGTGAAGGTAAGCACTGAACAGCAGGTTTAGTAGCTTTATTTTGTGGCGTTATTGAAAATAGGTAATACATCTGGGCCAGGTCCCACACAGTTCTATTTGTGTCCTGCTAACAACGTGGCACATCAAATGATTCTATCATTTAAAAACTGATGCAAATTTAATATGTACTTACTAGGAATGCAGTTTTGTCTGATGTTTTACTCAAATCAACTCTATAGTCTTTAGAGTGCTGTAATGATGAGCATTTGAACAGGGACAGAAGTTCTTGAGAGAGTTGAATATTACTAGAACAATCTTTAGGTGATGTCATCTTCTTCCCCTAAAATACCTCCTAAAGTGATGAGAACTCAGCTGACCCTCACATTTTTACTGATTGATTGAATCTTGACAGGATAAGTATGTAAGCTTTTGCTGACTTTGTGAAACCTGATGTGTACCCTATCCCATTGTCCTGCAGTATGGGCCAGATTCTATCTCTAGGGATACATGCATCAGAGAGCATGTTTATGGAGCTATCCAGACCTGGATTTAAATCCTAGTTTGACCATTTCTTACCAGTGTAATGTTGGTTAAGTCCCTTAACCTGTTTAAAATTTTTTCATTTATATGGGGATCAGGTAGGGTGGGGGAGGGTGTTGTTTTATACAAGTAAATACATAATAACAATAAAGTCTGATAAAATCAGTTCCCAATAATTACTAGCTATAGTTATTAGTTTTATTTTGTGTTAAAAAGGAACAATTCATGTCAGTGCCTTCCTCAGGGATTTCCACCTGTGACATGTTTACAAATTGTGGATGAAGTCAAGAAGTAGGCTCTACTCCATAAACGCCCCAACATCTGGCCCCAGCTCTGGTGTGAGCATCCATTTCTAAGTTTCCTTGTGGTCTAAGATGGTGGCTCTAACTTCAGCCATCTGGTTTTCGTTCTGGCCAATAGGAAGGAGGATAGAGGGTGATCAGGGCAAAGGGCCATGGCAGTTGTTTATTAAAGAAGACACTGTACGGATTTCTGTCTACATCTCATTAACAGTTCTCTGGGCTTCCTGAGCTTCCAGAGAATGTGTAGCTTATTCTGGTTGACTATTCCCAGCTTAAATTCTTATTACTATGGAAGAAAGGATGGAGATTAAGGGACAATTATCAGTCTCTCCAATGTCCACATTTCAGGGTAACAGAGTGGGGAGTTTTGTGGAGTTTGAACGGATAAGAAAAATTAAAAGTACTTCTTTGTGCCTGATAAATTGGATTTGCTTTTGAGCTCATCAAGAGAATATATGGAAATTCTGTGTTCAACAAGGTAGCCACTAGCCACATGTAATGGTTGAATATTTGGAATGTGATTATTCCAAACTGGGGCGTACTTATAATAAACACACACACCAGATTTCAAAAACTGTATAAAAAAGAATGTAAAATAAATCATTAATAATTTTTGTGCTACATGTTAAAATGATATTTTTCATGTTTTGGATTAAATGACAAAATTAATTCCACTGTTTACTTTTTAAATTTAAAATTATATGTGTATGTGGCTTGCATCATTTTATCCAATTCTGACAGAATCTAGGTCTAGATCTAGAATGTCCCAAGAATGCCCTGATCCCCAGTCTGAAAGACCCTATCTCTTTAGAAAGGAAATTCTATGTAGTCTTGAGAGGGATTGCTCTCTGAATGGATGATTCAATAAATGACAAATTCTTTAACAGGATTCAAAGAGCAAGATTTTGGCACTGTATGTGGCAATGCTGCCTGAGGAAGGTGGTTCTGCGTTCTTTGCTCTTCACAGAGCTGTCCCTGTAGGGGAAAGATCTCAGTGTCATCATCAACTAAAAGCATCCAGTAAACTCTATCTCATAGTATGGCTCTTGTTCAGTGAACAGTTCTAGGATTTCATTTTAGAATCGCTTTTTAGTGCCACTGTGAATATTTTCCACATAATGACAAATTGACTGGTAAGTCACATGATCAGCCTGGGAGGAGTGACATGTCTGAACTTCAGCTTAAAAAACTGGAATGATAATAATAAGGAAATGTGTTTGGTATCCCCAAATCTGTGCATTTTTGTTACTCTTCCTCTCTTTGGTTCCTAATTATCTACAGCAGTAGTTTTCAAAGTATGGTTTGTGGACCAGGAGCATCACTCTCACCCAGGTACCTGGTGTATCTGTGGATTCTCAGGACCCACCAGATCAAAGAATCAGATGCCCAGGGAGAGAAGCCCAGTACTGGATGTTTAAAAAACTTTCCAGGTGATTCTGCTATAACTAAAGTTTGAGTCATCAGTTTAAACTATAGTTTTCTTACTGAGTAGATCTTCACTCTGGTGAACAGCATCAAGTAATTTATTTTTAAATTAAAAGGTATCATCCATGATAGGAAACTAGAAGATAGAATCTTGGAAATAGGGAAAGGGGTCAGGGAGAGGGAGGTGGGAAGAAAGAGGGTAGGAAAGGGATTGAAAATGATCAACACATGTTAGGTGCATATGCCAATTCCCCAAAGTGAACGTTACTAATCTGTATTGCTAATATCTACTCGTAAAAGTTATAAATGAAAGGTCACCCCATTTAATGCTATGTATCACAAGAGTGAGAGTGTATAAGGATTGTTACCTTTATGTGTAAGTAAAATAAATGTGATATCACATTTCTTGCTGGTTTCTGGGTAAAATTTGGTAAGATAACCAGTTTTGAAAGAAAACTTAAAAATATAAAGGGCTAGAGGTTGTTCTTTGGCATATGAGTCTCCCTAGCTTACTTCTTCCAAATTTTACTGCTGGGCCACATTCCTCAGTTTACCGGAATTCCTGCCAGAAGTGGCTATGGCTGGGAGCAGCCAGGCAGTCTGCCTACGTTCTAATTGCTGGGTCTGGTGGCCACCTGCTCTTCCTATCTGCTCACACACAGCCCACTGGTTATCTCTCCCCTCCCCGTCCCCAGTCCTGTCTCTGAATGGCATCCTTTACGAACCCAGACAGCTGTGCTCGTTCCCTAATTTTTATCCACATGAACAGTTTCAAACTATAAGGCCCTTCCTCATGTCCAGTCCCTTAAGTTTGGGCCCCATGCTATAAATATCCAAACCCAGCTCTTTTTCCAAGCAGACTCCATGGTCTCATTCCTGAGATTTAGTGCATAAGTTCAGCCAGCAGCACTGGGGAAAATGGCTCCCTCTGTCACAGAGGATCTGTGAAGATACCTGGCATGCAAGAGGGGCCCCCACACTTGCTCAGTTCTGCTCTCTGCATTTCATGTTCTTGAGTTCATTTTTGTCTTTTGGCTAAAATGACTGACTTGTCAGTTTTGGAAGCCCGAAGTCCAAGGTCAAGATGCTGCCAGGGTTGATTTCTGGTGCGGCCCCTCTTCTATCTTGTAGATAAACGGCCTTCTTCTTGTTGTGTCTTCACACAGCCTCTTTGTGTGCATTTGCAGGGAAAACTTCCATTCTGGTGTCTTCTTATTTTTCTTTCTTTCAGTATTTTTTGATTGAGAAATTAAAATTAGATATTGTAACATGTACAGCATGATGTTTAAAAATATTTACACTTTATGAAATGGCTAATGCAAACTGCTTAACAAACACTATTTCACATACTTCTTATTTTTGTGGTGAGAATACTGTACTTGAAATGTATTCTCAGTGATCATCAAGAATAAAATACATTATTATTAACTACAGTGAATATATTGTACCATAGTCTATTTTACTGGGTTTGTTTCTGTTCCTGAAACTTTGTGTCTTTTGAAGAGCATCCCACCTGCTCCTTTTTATCATATAAATATTTCCTTTATTTTGATGATTACAAATTTTAAAATAATTTCATAATTTTTATTTTTGGGGGTGCGGCCCTCTGGGCGGGTGAGCTGTGTGCACGCCCTGACTGGATCTCTGAGCCGGGGAGGAGCTTGACCCACAGAGGAACATCCGGGTGGCCCCTCTGCCTGCGCAGACCTCTGGGCGGGTGAGCTGTGTGCACACCCCGACCGGATCTCTGAGTCGGGGAGGAGCGTGACCCACAGGGGAACATCTGGGCGGCCCCTATGCCTGCGCAGAACTCTGGGCAGGTGGGGCATGTGCGCGCTCCGACCTGGATCTCTGGGTAGGGAGTAGCTCGGCCCACAAAGCAGCATCTGAGCAGCCTTTTGAGCGAGACTCTTGGCAGAAAGCTTAAGGGACATTCTCCCAAAGAGAAGGAGCCATTGGAGCAGCCTTTGTAACGGACCTTTGCCTGGTGAGCTGACTGGGTAATTTATAGCTCAATATTTTGTATCTGATATCCAAAATGGGAAGACAGAAGAACAAAACGCAGTCTCAGAACTCAACCCCACCCAGAACAAGTCCTGGATGCGATGATATAGGGGAACTAGGAAGCCACATACCTGCAAGTTCTGAAATGATTGCATTCGAAATAAAGAAACATCTCCATCAGGCCATAGAAGAGATTAAAGCAGAAATAAGCCACATACCTGCAATTTCTGAAACAATCACATCCAAAGTAAAGAAACAACTCCATCAGACCACAAAAGAGATTAAAGCAGAAATAATCTCTCAGACAAAAAATGAACTGAAAACTATA
>PVLD010028260.1:0-19637 GCA_004027595.1 Dinomys branickii
GACTTTCCCACGTCTCGCCCCGGCAGCCTGGTCCGCCCTACCACATCTCCCCCAGCATCTCAGAGAAATACGCCCAGTTTAAACTTCCCAGCCGAGGTTCCGGCATTCACGCTCACCAAGTCTGTCTCGAGCTGGTGGTGTTTATTAAGGAGGTTCGCTCCCTTGCTGCTCACCCGGTCGCCATCTTCCCCGGATCCTCAGGTATTAGTTTCACAGGAGTTACTTACTCGCACTATTACCTGAAGCAACTTGCTTAGTCAATTGCAGTCAGTTTTCTCATCTCTAAAGTGGAGTCACTGTTAACTGCCAGTGCCCGCTGTCTTACCATATGGCCGGGAGAGAAGCAAGGCAGATCTGACCATGGTATGTGGGTGCCTGTTATATAGATTGTCCTCATATTAAAGCTGAACTCTCATTTCGGATCTTCAGTTGACCGCTTTGGTTAGCAGCATTTGTTTACCAATTTTTTCTTCCAAAAAATTTGTAGCCAGTGTGGTCTCCTGACGTTTTATGCTCCTGGTTTTCTGTCTGCTTGTCTTTTAGTAGGTCATCATTTCTCAAGGATGATGGAATGATGGAATTTATCAAGGTCTGTCTGGTCTTAGCCTCTTTCCCTCTGTCCTTTTTGCTCTATACTTTCTGCTAGATAAACTCATGCTTATTTGTAACATAAATTCTCATCTATGAATAGATTGCTCAAAAATACCTACATCATACCCAGGTTTTTCACAGAAAAAAAAATGTAGCTTTACATCTAACTTCTTCACTGAGTTAACCACTTGGATATACAGCCCATCCCAAGCACAGCTTTGCCTACCTTGGACTCGTCCTTGCCCTCAAAAGCCTTGCAGTTTTCCAGTGTTTATTGTATTAGCCAATGGCACTGCCACCTACTTTGTTTTAAGGCTGAAATCTATGGTAGACTTCCCTTCCTCAGCCATAGATCAGCAAATATTGGTATTCTACATTGAACCTTCCTGTGTCTTCCTAGTTACCTTAACATCCTAACCACAATCCACAGGATGCATCACAGATCCCAAGGAAGCACTTTCCTAACCGATATGGCTTTTCTTCATCAGTCAAGTCTGCACAGCATCCTGTCAAAATGTAGCTGTAAGGCAACTACTTATAATGGACACCATTATTTTCAGATAAATATTAAGCTCCTTACCTTGATTTTTAAGGTTTTGTATGGTATGACCATATGTGTGTCCATAGCCCCAGCTTCCATTACATGCCAGCTGTTCTCTACAAATCTAACTTTCTGGGTCTTGTAGTAGCTATTGATGTTACTCTTATTGGTTTGATTAATCAATTCATTTATACTTTGCTCATTGACAGCTTTGAGTTCCAGGATAATAGGAATAGCTGATCACTTTTAAATGGACATTATATTTCAAAGAACTACTATTGTACTTTGCATATGTCAGAGTCAAAACATATTTGTTAAGTGAATGACAGATTAAGTAAATAGGCTTCTTTATCAAACATGAATTGAGCAAAGATTCTTCAAATGGTGTCATAATGAACTCCAATGTAAATGGGGTGTAGTTTTGCCTTTGAGGAAAAATCCACTGATCCACACGATTGATTGATACATATGTGCATGTGATAAATATGACCAGTGATGACACAGAGGATTTTGCACTGGGGAGAGCATAAATGTCCCCCAGGAAGAGGGTGTGATGCACAGGCTTAACACAAGGACCTTCCACTGTGACCCGTGTTTCACTGCAGGGACCACATGCAACAATTTTTGAACATTTCTGTCCAGTTTGTGCAAAGATTGTGACTATTTTTCATCATTATCATTCTTTACCTATGACACAGTCTTCCTTCAAATCTTTGGAATTTCAAAACACTCAACAAATTATCAATACTATAAATTTCTTTTTGCTTTGAACAATGAATACAAAATTTTCCTTAGTTATTGGTTCCTATATGGCAAACACTATATCCCCTATCTTCGGTGTTTTAAAACATCGCTGAACCTTTATAATGATGGTATCAGGTAAGAATCCTGTGACTAAGCTTGGTTACATGATTTTGTCAAGGTCATATGAGTGGTAAATAGGTAGGATTCCCCTCAGTGTGTTTCCTGCAGCCACTACAGAAATTGATATGCAGTCTGGACTTGCAAGTTTCTATTCATTGTCACTAGTGCTAGCTTTACATGGTCAAGTGTAGGTCACTAGGATTCCACCATTCCTAACTTCTAATTGTACCATTGTCTTGTCTTACATTTATATAAAGATCTAGTTGGTTCATTGCCTCCCAAGGTTCAAGCTGAAATTTTAGGAAATATAGGATCTGTAGCTCATCTATGGGCTATAGTCAAGATAAATACCTAAGGAAATTCTGCATCTGTATTCCTACCAGAGAAATAACCCATTGATGCATTTTATAGATGACTTTAACTCTAGATTTATCTTCTTACTATGTGTTCAAATTTTTGTGGTTTGTTTTTGGATGCAGTTTATTATTAAGCATTTCTTTATGGCTACTAAATTTTGTTTATATATTTGTGCATATGTGTATATATATATATATATTTTTTTTTTTTTTTTGGAGCATTATGTTACTCTGGCTGATTTTGAATCCATGATCCTCCTGCTTCAGCCTCCCTAATAGCTGGGATTACAGGTGTGTACTATGGCGTCCTGCCAACTAGAAGTTTTACACCCTATTAAGAAAACTTTGCTAAACTTTATAATTTAACAGTTAAATACTTGATATAGAGTGATACTTCCCTTACCTTAAAAAAACTTATAGTAACCATTAGAAGATGTACAAATAGGTCCAAAAAAACTAGATGAAAGATTGCACAGAAAAAGCCATAAAGATATTAATCATATTAAAATGTTTTAGCTTACTCTCAATTAGATATATATCAATCAAAGCATCACAAGATTTGTTGTTTGCAAGTAATGAGGACAAAGGTTTTATCTAGGCTTCACAGTAGTATTTAGTATTTCACATCATTATCTGGAGTACAAATTAGTACAAATATTTGAAGAATATATTAACAATGTCTGTCAAAACATAAAAGCCACCAACTCTTTTACCAGCCATCTACTGTTGTGAATTTACCTTACAGATGCATTTTCAAAGGCGCACCATGATACTTTTGTAATAATGTCTGCTGTAAAGCTCTCTGAACTATCAAATAAAAAAAGTTGCCAACATGCTAAAGACACACTAGAATCAATGAGATTGGAAAAGTCATATGGCTCCAGTTAATGAACAGCTCGCTGATAATCAAATAGTTCAACCTACTGAGGTAGGGCAGTGTGTGTTTAGTTAATGATCACTAAAGGACAATTAAAGCCCAAGCTCACAAAGATGACTGGTGATCACATAAATAAAACTACATGTTTGTGCTAAGCTCCACATGAGATAATTTCTCTTGAAGAATACACTGTGGGAATATATTGACACTGACTGTTGATAGAAAGAGTGGGGGTGGAAATCAGGAAGCAAATAAGTGTTACATTTTACTTCATGTTTATCTTTACATTTGTTTAAGTATTTTTATTGAGTATGTGTATTACTCTGTTTTTACAAAGAAAACTGGTATCAAATTATATAAATCTGTACTTTATGAAAAAATTCTTAAACCAAGGACTTTAAAAATCCTTCCTTCTTTTATAAATGTGAACCCAGCACTTATACATATTTAATATCATACAATTTAACTTCTTTTACTTAATTCTTGCCCTTAGCATTTTTCAAATCTCCATGTGTTCTCACATACTCAGTCTATCCTTATTAAGCTGTCAATTCTGCTGGGAGAAAGTTCTTGGTATTTTAGGATTGTGTGCCTAAAATTGAAGTAGCCTGTTTATTTGTGAAGTGATTGTTCAAGGTTGATGGTTGATGTTAGGGGTACTTAATAAAGTGAACTCAATTACAGACCCCCAAAATAGGATAAATACCTCGTTTTCCCCTGTGATTTGGGCATAATATATGCTGTATTGGAATATGTCTGCACTTCTTTTGAATCCAGCATTATGTATTTCCTGCATCACTCTTGACCTTCAGATAAAGTCTAATACTTTAAAATCATGATCACTGCTTTAATAATAAGTGACCAAGTGAAGAGCATCCAGAAATAGATACCTTAAACCGTTGGCACTATTTCATGTGCTTGGAATTTAAAGAACTTACTTTTGCAGAAAGCTTTTTCCTCCATATCCACTGAGCTTCTTGCTTTAGAAATTTTTTTGTTTCTGTTTCTTTTTGTTTTCTATTATTCTAGAAATTTTTGTAAAAGCCATGTAGAAAAGACCTGATCAGAGTAGTTGTTTTGTGAATGTCTCAGCAAAAATCAGTGTGCTAGTGTGAGTACTAACTGCTTAACAAGTCAAGGTTTCGAGGGGCTGTGAAGGAAGAGAGAATATTTTGCCATGAATTACTCTGCTAACCCTAGGGTTCTGTTATCTCCACTTCCGTGGATTTTAATTGCACATGGAAGGACTCTGCTTATCTGGCATCAATTTGATGCCAAGGTGCAGTTTGCCCAAGCAGGCAAAAGCAAGAAATTAGGATTTCATCAGAAAGCTGCTGCCATTCACAAATGTCTTATGGAATATGGCCTATGGTTGTAGCAGGGTGCGCAAGACAGAGAGAGTGGCAATGGGGGGGCATATGAGGATATGTGACACAAAACTCTTTTCCTTTTGACCTTGCTGTGCATTGCTGAAGCTTGGATTCAGAGCCACACTATGTGTGCCCCCGTATCTACTGTATCTGCTTGCTTAAAGACCCAAGGTTGATCTCTAGGTCAAAGAGGACCCTTTGCCCTTTAAGTCAGTCTCTCAGAGAGCCCAGTACTCTTCCAGGCTAAAAAGAGTCTTGTCTCAATTTTAAAAAGTTGGTAGTTTTCATATTTGACGATCTGTTCAGGATGGGTTTGTTAATCCAGCTAAGTAAGTTTCCTGAAACTTTTCCATATCTCAGATTCCCCTCGGAGACAGCATTTGGCACCTGTGCAGCAAGTTTTCCTCAACAATTTACTGAGAAACAAATGAAGTGTTTTGAGAAGATTTAACTTGAAACCCTTTTTTCATTTGCACTGCTCCCCACCATGGATGGCTCTTCATAGTCTGCATACACTCGTTTCCAGAGTTCCTTGCCTCTGTGACATGGGCTTTGCATCGCTTGATACTTACTATGCTCTATGCAGAGCAGAGAGGACACAGAGAGTGTAAAGACCCACAAGTAAAATCCTTCGCTTTCAGGAGCGCAGGGGTAGACTGAAGCACAGCTGAAACCTATGTGGCAATAGTTATTGCTCTGTGGGAGCTTGGTGCCAGGACACAGGAAACATTGATGAGATCTGGATCACTGGTGCTTTTCTAAGCTTCTTTTTTTTTTTTTTTTCTAAGCTTCTAAGGAGGCTTTCCTGCAACAATAAAACTTGAAAATTTGAAGCATGTTTACAAATTTCTAGACTTGGCAAAAGAAGAGGGACAGCACCCCAGTTACTAGAGCTGGGATGCAAGTTCCTCAAAAACTTAAAAGAGAATTACTGTAAGATCCAGCAATCTCAAAGGATATGTCTCCAAATTGGAGTAATTTTAAGAAACAAAAATCTGCATTTCTGTGTTCATTTTGACATTATTCAAAATAGCCATGAAAGGGAATGAACTTCAGTGTCTGGCAATGAATGAATGGATAAAGACGATGTCTCTAGGATGGAATACTATTTGGCCTTTTAAAAAAAAAGGCAATTCTACCCCTTTGGACAATATGAATATGTTTGGAGGACACTATGTCACAGAAATGTGATCTCATTTACATGTGAAATCTAAAAAACTCAAATGGATAGAAGCAGCGAGTAAATGATGATTTCCCAGTGGGTGCTGGTTGTGGGGTGGAGTTGGAGAAGTGATTGTCAATGAACACAAAATTTCAGGTAGATGAAAAAGTTTAAGAATTTCATGGTATAAAGTGGTGGCGATCACCAACAGCAGTGTACTACATACTTAACAATTGCAGAGAGTAGACTCTTTGTGTTCTTCCTGCAAAAAAATAATAAATAAATAAAGATTAGCATGTGGATAATATCTGTTAGTTACCTCAGTTTACCCACCCCACTATGTTCTTCAAAACAATATAGTATACATGAAATTTTATCAGTTAGAAAATAAAAATCCAAATGAGAAAAATCTACATGAAGAAAATCCCAGCATTAAACACTAAAGAATGTTTAATTCAATCATTAAAAGGTCCTTTCAACTAAGGCTGATAGTTCAGGGCAGAGCTAACAAACATCACAGCTATGAGGACATAGACTACCTGGGAGGACAGCAAACATTAAATTGCTTTTTGGAACAAAAGGACACAGGAGGCAGGATGGCAAGCAAGTGTGAAGAACACACAGAAGTGATCTGGTGCCAGCTTATGTAGTGCTGGCCACATGCATGCCCTTCTGAAGATAATGGAGAGCCAGCGAGAAAGATTAAGCAAAGATGACATCATCAGACTTCTGATGTACAAGAATGGGTGGGATGACATTGTTTCTCTGACAGTTTCCTTATGGGTCTCTACTTTTAAGAACTTCGTATCAACACTCCCCTTCCTGACAGAGCCCAAATGGCAGAGACAAAACTTGTCAATTTACCTAGCAGAGTTTGAAATCAGAGGAATCTGGTCCTTTTTTATATACTCTTAATTTTGTCATGTGCCATTTTGGAGAAAGTACTTGTCCTTTTCTATTAGGTATATGTTCCATGATGCCAAGAGGCTAAAACAATTACTCTTGCATAAACGATGCTTAATATTTATGGGATGACTAAATGAATTTCTAGGCCTGTATTATTCAACTTTCCTGTTATTGAACACAACATCCAACATCAATAATTTGAGAAAGTTTGTAAGGATGGTGACTATTAGCATATCATTTTAAGACAGAATAATTCTAGTCTTAGTACAAGCCTCAAAATGTGTCTTGAGAAACATCCTGGAGGGGTTGCAAAGAGTTAACTTTGCAATACTGACTTTGCCCTGGAATTCTCCTTGCCTGAGTTGTTTCACCCCCTCCTCTGACCCTAAAATGGGTACATATAGAACAGAGTACAGAAAGTATATATCATTGTGGCTGGAGCCTGACCCAGTTGTATGGTGCAAGGAAAACAACTGTGGCCAGGCCTAAACATTGCAATCTATTACCATAGAAGCCAGAAATGTATATAAGGTGGGAACAAAGGCAGTTAGGGGCCACATTCTCTGATCGGCAAATTGAGAATGGGGAGTGACTGCTCCAATTGGTTCTAAATTAAAGTTAATTAAAACTCCATTTGTCCTGAATGAGGTCTTTGATCTCATGAGGAGTTCAACCTGGTTTTTTATTTTTGCCATAACAAGTTCACATTTTAAGGGCAGTTAGTCCGTGGTTGGCTGGAGGAAACATCATGAAGGAAAGAGAGCAAAGCTGTGCAGTTCATGGCAGCCAGGAAGAGGAGCAGGGAACAGCATAAGAAAGAAAAGGCCAGAGATGAGATAGTACCAATCCCAGTGGCCCACCTAGACACACAAAAAGTATGATTCCCTGGTTCTCTGGCTGGTTCCCAAGACAGTCAAGCCTACTCACCATAGGGCTTTTTTGTACTTTTGACTAAAGTGAGGAAGATTAAAAATGTTCATTGACCCTCCTTCCACTACTGTGGCATGAAGAGCCCCACATGACGCTAAGGTAAGTGCTCAGTTGTAGCATACCCCTTCAGGAGTGCTACTGGTGTACCGTATGGTCAGTCCAGGGTGAGCACAGCAGGAGAGGAGCCACTCCAAATGAGCTCGCAGATGCCTTCTTCTCCAGTGCGTCACTGTCTATATTTTGATGGACTCTTCTTTCCTGCCTCCTCTTCTCATGCATCTTTTTTATCTTTCTCCATTTGAAATCTCTTCTTCATAGGGACTCAGTTTGAAGGTCTCATCTGTTTGTTCTGCATTTTCCTAGGAATACGTAGCTACACATTTGTATTTCTAGTTCGGATCTTTCTCTGGAGCTCAAGCCTGACAGTCTGACTGCTCACTGGGCATCTCTGGCTGTATGTTTTTCCCATGTACTTTTCCTCCCCTACAATTTCACCAGCTTTTTCTTTTCCTGGCACCTCAAAAACTCATTCCTGCTCCCCTACCCTCTTCGATGGCTAACAATCTCTTCTGTGGGTCTGGACTTTTCCAAAAGGCAAGCCAGACCATTCAGTTAAGTTGTTTTTAGTTTCTGTCCAGTGAAAGTCCTCAAGGAATGGAATACGAAAGCTGGCTGTCACCCTGAAATACGTAAGGGACTGTAGTTAGGAAAATACAGAAAAAAGAAAAGCTTTTAAATTAATCTTTTAGAAACAACATTTTTTTTCAGATTATTTTGAAGAACATGGTGAGCTTTAAACACCCTGTTGCTTTCAGCCAATATCTGAAGTCCTCATTTGTTCACTGTCATTGATGAAAATCCCAAGTCCCTGGAAAATGGCAAATTTCCTGAGATCTTTGCCAGGAATTGGAACATATTTTTCTTTCTTCATGATACCCGGGATTGAAACAAAGTCCTTCATGCAGAGCTGCATCCTAGGCCTTTGTAACTCTTTTCATAATTTTGAAAAAGCATCTCTCTAAGTTGTCCAAACTGCCTCTAACTTGTGCTCTTCCTGCCTTAGCCTCCCTGGCTGCTGTGGTCACCTGGATGATTGTTTAACTAATAAACTACAAATGTCAATCAGAACATGTTCCTGTCTTATTTATCTAGAAGGATAAAGACACCATTCAACGTGGATTCATTCTTAATCTGCTTTCCTCCAACCACACCTATATTTTAATTCTTTCTAGCTCTTCCATCTCAAAGGAAAGATCATTTATGCTTCCCAATTCTATTCTTTGTTCTCCAATTGTTATTTTCTTCCCCAATTCTGTGATTGTTGGTTGCACTCATACAAGAAAGTCTGTGAATTGCCCCATCCTTCGCAGTGTTTTTTCTGAAGCAACTTCTGCATACAATGCATAGAGAATTCTTATTCCATGATAATCTGTTTTATTTTTCTAGCTAGACTTTACTACCAGAACTTCTTGAAAAATTATGAGTATGACTCTTAGAATAACTCCATGAGATTACTTGAGTACAAGACACTTGCGAGCTTTCGATCCTAGGGCCTTTCCCAGGAGCTACCAGGGCTCCTCAGTATGCCTTTTAATCAGAATGACTTGAATTAAGATAAATTTCTCTTCAAAGTTTTTATAGTAAAAGCAGTAACAATGAATCTCACAGAAATCACTGTAAGCTAAGAGTAATCTAATGTTACATAGTCAAACCCATCAAAGGAATTTAGAAGAATTATATGGAAGTAAAAGTAGAGTTGAATATCATTAATATTTATATATTTTATGGTGAGAAGCTTGATCATAGAGATTTTCCCACATTTGAGAGACAATACTCCATTGGATTTGTTGCAGTGAAGGTCAATATTCCCATGAGATATTAAAGTTGCAGAACATTGGAAAATATCAAAGGTTACCCCTCAAAGGCCTCTTTTAAGGAATTTTCATGCATATTTAGCTCATTGCAGATTATCTGTATTAATGGCTTGGAAGAAGACTCATTGTTCTCAACAGTGAAAGATAAATATGCAATGCTCGATATTAGTTTTGGTTTAAATTTTACTGTATTTATATTTTTTCCTCTAAAATTTATTTCTCTCCTGGCTTTCTAAAAACTAGTTTTGCTACCGAATTTCTTTGTGAGTTTCTTTAAAGTTGCACATATTGATTAGAGCAAGCCCTAGTAAAACCTTCCATTAATATGGCACCCCTAACCTGTTCTCCATATTTGCTCAGGAAGAGGTAGAATCCTGACACCACCACCCCGCGTCTGGTCTAAACCCAGTGAGGAGCGCCCCTACAGCCTGAGAAGTGCACATTCGCACAGTAAGGGCGCGCAAGGCCGCAGGAGCCTCAGGGTGTGATTTAACTCACTGACACAAGCAAGCAGCTTTTTTAATACTTCGGAGTGGAGTATAAAATGAAGATGAGTAAACTGCACAGTGACCCAACTATTGACTTCAAATGTTGGCTGTCAATCACTGTGACAACTTTTAAGTCTGACTTTTTAAAAATCTAATTGATATTTTGGCCTCGATGTCAACTAATGCTCTCAGTGAAAGGCAAAGTGGTCAGGCCTTGCAGGCCATACGGTCTCGGGGCGACTCCTGCACTGTAAACAAACAACAGGGAGCTGTCATAGCACAATAAAACTTCATCCAAAAATTCAGTGGGCTGGAACTGTCCGTTTTCCAACTCTGATTAATTTAAGGTGACGGTACCATTATTTTCACTCAACAGAGAAGCAAATCCAGTTCTGAGAATTTAAAGTCACATGGAATCACAACACAAACCCTCTCTTTCTAATTGTAAATCTTGATTTCTAACCACTGCAATTATTTAATGATAATAACTGGCATATACTTAACAGAGCTATTATAGAATATGTTGATTACATTATTTAATATACATGATCCTTCTGAGGTAGATACAATTACCATTCTCTTTTTGTAAATAAGGGACTCAAATTTGGGTAATTTTAGAAAATTTTTTCAAGGTGAAAAGAAATCATGACTGTCATTGTTTAACTTATGCTATTTAATTCAGTGACAAAAATAATGAAATCATTCTTTAAATGGGACTTCAGTGATCTCAAGAATATATAAAAGAATTTTAAAGAATTACAAAAGAATATACAAAGTATTCGAAAAGCTCCTGAATTCAAGCAAATGCTTTGAGATTTGCAATGTTTATTTCTTAGTCTACAGTTTTACTTTGATTATAACTTGGCTTTCATTCTCTTTATGAGGAATAATTTTACGAAGCAGCAAAAAAGGTGATTTGGTGTGCAGTTAATTACAATTTCTAATTAACAGCATGCTAAAAAAGAAAACAGCTCATGCCAATAAAAGAGTAATTACAAACTTGTACATTTAGGAAATTGTATACCTCAATGTTTTTTTTTTCTATTGGATTGAAAAACCTTCAATATTTACTTATTTATTTATTTTTTTGCGGTACTGGGGATTGAACTCAGGACCTTGTGCTTGCCAGGCAAGCACTTATTCCACTGAGCTATATTCCCAGCCCTAAAAAACCTTCAATATTAACATACTGTGACTACAGACATTCACCTTCAATAAAGGTAGAATACACATGGCAATAGCTGAATTTTTTTGGTCAAATGCAATTTAGTTAAGTACCAGAGATTTTGTGCCTGACAACCAGGCTGGCATTATCCCCCCATTTGCAGTTCTTTCTTTTAAATTTTTTGGGGCAGGTTTGATTTTCTCCAGTAGTTGCTTGGTAAACACATCAGACTTTCAGACTCATATGCATGTGTCTTCATGTAGGCACACAAATGTACAATTGGCAAGGACAGATGTAGACACCATACATGTCTGTATGTGTGTGGCTGTGGCTGTGTGCTCTGTGGCACGTGGGTACAGTTCCTAGCAACAGGCTCAGTGCTCATTGGTAATTCACGCTTATACCCCATGTTTTAGCAACAACAATTACCGCATGATTCTCTTTCACTAGTCTGTGGAAGGCTTAGTGATTTATCTCCGGGAAGTAAGAGTACCATTCAGAGTATTTCATTTTCTCATTCGTATTTCTAACCCTTAAGGCCCCATTTATAGGAATTTTGGAGCACTACAGAGCAGTTGTAGGTGACCTGTCTACCAATTTAAAAACTGCTTTAATAGCATCAGTATCCTGTAGTCTATTCCTTCTGCATTTATGACTGGGCCTAGGAAAAAATGATCATCTGGAAAACAAAACTTAATTGTCTTTATTTTAAAAGCCAAAATACTGGTCAAGCTGCCTCTGAAAATGAAGATAATGGTAGAAGATAATATATGTACTCTTAAGCATAACTAATAATATCACATGCATTTTATAATTAATACACTAAATTTTGGACCAATTGAGGCTTCCAGAAAACTTGAGCAGAAGCCACAGACTCCCCATACAAACTTCCTTCACGCGGTTACCTGTACCGTTAATGTCCGCTGCAGCAGGTGACCCAGCATGACAATGCTATTGCTCACTAATTCCATTGTTTACATTAAAGTTCACTCTTCGTGCTGGGTGTTCCTTGTGTTTTCAGAAACATTCTAGTGTCACATGGCTACCACTGGAACATCATGAGAAACATCACTGTCCAAAAGTTTTCTCTTTCCTGCCCATTCTTTCTTCCATCCTTTCCAGCTCCTGGCATGCACTGACCTTTTATACCCATCAGGTTTGGTCTCTTCTAGAATGTCATGTAGACAGGATCATATGAAACGTATCCTTTTTTAAGTTTTCTTCTTTCAATTAGTGGTATGCGTTTAAGAATCCTCCATAATCTTCATGGGCTCATAGATCCTTCTCTTAATGCTGAATATCATCTAATTCCATATGTGCCCCAAATTCTATCTTTGTATTTATTATGTGTAATTAATCTGTTTTAGACTATCACAGTTACTCCCAATTTCTGGCAGCTGTTATAAAGATTTGCGGGCTTTTGTAGCCATAACTTTTCAGCTTATCTAAATTAATATTCAAGAGCATGATTGCTAGATTTCAGGGAGAGATTATGCTTAGCTTTGTAAGAGACCACCAAACTGACCCTTCTCCATAGCAGTGCACAAAAGGTCCTGTGGATCCACAGCTCACCAGCCTTTGGTTTTACCAGGGTTTTGAGTTTAGCCATTCAAATAAGCATATAATAGTACTTCACTGTTTTAATCTGTGACTCTCTATTGATGAAAATGTTAAGCATCTTTTCTTATTCACAATCTATGTATTTTCTTCTATTTATATCATTTGCTCACTTTCTGTTTTTGTAGTTGTTTTATCGGTACATGTTTGCAGTACATACTGCTTACCTTCCTCGCGGGGAGTTGGTACATGTCCATAACGCATCTGAAGTCTTTTGACATCTCCTTCTTATCCTCTCCCTCCGTATCTTAGTTCCCTTTCCTTTTGCAAAAAAATTGATCTCAATTTCCTCTTACCCATCTTTATTTTGCTCCTAACTTACACTCTGAGTTTCTCATATAACACTAACCATGCAATAATTAATAAGCTTGTGTGTCTGATTTATTTTCCTTAATATTATGGCTTTAAGGTGCATCCATTTTCCTACATACGATTCCAGATCATCTTTCCTCAGGGCAGAGCGGACAGACACCTGTGTGTAGTAGACATGACATTGTCTTTATCCATTTATCTGTCGATGGGCACATGGGCCACTTCCCAGAGTTAGCATCAGGAGCTGTGCTGCTGTCAACGTAGGTGTGCACGGACTCCTGCAATGGGATGTCTTTAACTCTTTCAGGGAGATACCTAGAGTGGGAATCGTGGGTTTTGGACTTTCTATTTTTAGTTTTCTGAGGAATCTCCACATTGATTTCCAAAGTCATCATACTAGTTTGGATTCCCACAAAGGAATTGGAAGCAATTCGTTTTTGCCTGTAGCTCCAGCAGCATTTATTATTTCATTTCCTGATGATAGCCATTCTTTCAACATTGTGTGAATTTGCGTTTCTCTAGAGATGACCAGAGATGTTGAATAGTTTTTCATATATTTATTGGCCATTTTTACTTCTCTGAAGTGTCTGTTCACTTGAGTTGCCCATTTTTTATTGGTTATTTTATTTTGGGGATATAATTTTTGGGTGTTCTTCGTATATTCTAGATATTAGCCTAACTGTATTGCTTAGATTTTTTTTTTCTTTTTTGTTTTTGAGTGTTGAATGTTCCTTGCATTCTTTTCTAGATCGGTCCTTTATCATGTGGATCTGTTTTGATGTTATATCTGCCCTGTGTAGCTTCCCTTTTAGTCTTATTAACACTGTCTTTAAAAGAGTTTTAAATTTTAATCAAGTTAAATTTAATCCATAAGTTCTATTTATTATTTTTATGGACAGTGCTTTATATAAAAGTTTATTTCACAAAATCATGGAGATAAATAGTGAGAGGGATGATGTTAACAGGAGTTATGGGTCAGGAAGAGGACTGGAAATTATTATTTTATGGGTATAGAATTTCAGTTTACTAAGATTACAGAAGTTATGGAGACAGATGTTGGTGTGTATTTAATTTCACTAAACTATGCTCCTAAAATAGTTGATGTAAAATTTCATGTTATATTCTTTTACACTCAAGACTTGAATAAAATACCCTCCAAAGACTCATTTCTACACCCCAGGTTACATAGATTTTCTCTTATTTTATCTGTTAGAAGTTTTATATAGTTGTGTGGTTTACTCTTATTCTAGGTTTGTTTGTGAAAGGTATAAAGTCTATGTGTATCTTCACTTTATGTGTGGATTTCTAGTTGGTGAATTACATACATTCACTTTCATTTATTTGTATTTATACTATGGAAGTGGCATCTCCAAAATAAGAAATACACTCAGGACCTGTGTTTTGAGGGTATGTTTTGCTTTTGCGCATTCCTTAGAATTCAGTGGCTGTCGGGGGTGGAGTTATCTGAGCATTCACATTTATCAGCAATAAGAGTTGCTTCCCAGGGTCAGTTCCTTGGTCTGCTGTGAATGAGACGAGTGCTTCTGAAATTGGAAAATATTTGAGGTCATGGATAGAAGAACTCTGTAATTCAAATTTCATATCCCAAGACAAATGAAGAAAGGGGCATTACAGAGAGGGAACATAAGGAGAAGGAAATGGGCATGAGGAGCACAGTTCTCAGCACATGGCTGCTGCGGGTGGCAGATACACCACACGGAGAGCTCCAGGAAATGTGGCAGCACATGGAGAGTGCCATGGTCTCCTGAAGGCTGTGGTCCATTGTTCCTAGAGGCATGGCTCCCTTCTTGCAATATTCTTTGTGTCTTCCCGGTTAGATAGTTCTTGGACATCTGTTTGGTTTAAAATTCAGATGTACTGGGGAACACATGATCAGATATGTAAAAATTTAATGAAGGTGCTGTATTTAAAGGCAGTTACAATATTGCACCTGGATGAGGACCAGACAGGGGGAAAAGCCTGTGCTGTGTGTGTTTATTTTATGTGCATTATGATGCATGCATATCATTTGCTCTCCTCCCCCGTATTGATAATACTTACAAAATCCTCTATATTTATATAGCCTCTGGCTCAAAGTACTTCAATACATAATAATTTACTTAGCCCAAAGTGGAAAGAAGCTCCTTCTTCTAAATGAACAGCAAAGCAGGAGGTTATTTTCAGGGTGGGAATTCAAATATTTGAGCATATTTTTTACTTGGCAAGTCATTTTCTCTCCTAGGACAGATAAGAGGCCATTAAATCTAGCCCAGTAGACTGAGAATTCAGCAAATCAAATGACAGATAAGGAACTGAAATATGAACTGCATATCAAATTCTGAATTTAAGCAGTTTGAGCAAAGAAATGTTTCCATGAGTTTAATGGGAATTTGTGTTTAAAAGCATGCGTGTAACAGATAGCAAGCAGAGGGGTGAAAGAGGATCCAAAATAGGTTGAGGAGAAAAAGTGCATGATTGATTGCCAGATTCAGTGCCTGAAATATCTGTACTTTTCAGTTTTATGAAACAATCAACAGTAAAGTGATAGGAGAACATTCTCCTTTAGCACTTACTCTATTAAAGAAGAATACTGATTCAGTAACTGTCCAAATCCCAAGTGAGTTTTCCCTACTCATGCTATCAGTAACTCACTTAAGGAGGGCACACCATTTTTCACTGTTAGAAATGAAAAATGATGAGTATAGTTTGGGCAAGAGAAGAAAGAAGAAGCCCGGTTTTCATACCTGTTCTTCCTAATGTTATACTGAGGTGACTAAATTTGCATGGATCTTAAATACAGCTCTAGCACCCCTCACACATACTAAAATTCAAGGATGCATTAAGTCTCGTATAAAATGGTATAGTATTTTGTTTATATCTTGCAAAAATCCTCTCCCATCTGTACTTTATGTCATCTCCAGTGTACTTGTAATATCTAACGCAGTGTGAATGTTATGTAAATAGCTGTGATAGTATATCATTTAGAGAATAGTAAGAAGGGAAATGTCTGCACGTGTTCAGCGCAGATACAGTTTTTTACTGAAGGTTTTTGATACACGCGGTTGGTTGGATGTGCAAATGTGGGAAAACAGGGGCAGAGGATGGGCAGTATCTGTTTCTTTTTTTTTTTTGGCGGTACTGGGGATCGAACTCAGGACCCTGCGCTAGGCAGGCGCTTACTCCACTGAGCTATATCCCCAGCCCTTCAAATCAATCCCTGGTTTTTTTTTTTTTTTTTTTTTTTTTGGCGGTACTGGGGATCAAACTCAGGACCCTGCGCTTGCTAGGCAAGCGCTTATTCCACTGAGCTATATCCCCAGCCCTGGGCAGTATCTGGCTCTGTGATTCTCATCGCCATTTTAAGTGCATGTCTTTGTTCGGCTTCAGACATTATGCTTATAATTTCTGTAAAACATCTTCATATTCCACAAGAAATGAAACACATCATGTTATATTTTTGTTGTTATTTCAGTGACTTGGGACTCCTGAGTAGGGTCCTTCTGGGTTCATGAGCACACTACTCATAGGCCCTGTGCTAAAAGAGACCACACCGTTGGCTGACCGTTCTGCTGTCCCTGTCGGTAACGTTTGGTCAAGGGAGTCTGAATTTCCATTCGGTGGCAGTTCTCTAAAATCACATCCCTGGTCTGGTACGTTTTAGTAAAGACTTCAGTAACAAGTAAACCAGTGAGTCAAACTCATGCCTGGGCTTTGCAGCTATGTGACTGTGGACAGACTAGCTGACTTGCATAAGCCTATTCTACCCTTGCTTCTAAAGCGATTAAAAGTGTTCCTTTTCAGGACTGGGCTCAGGACTACCTCAGTCACTTTCCTGGTTGCCGAGACGCAGCCGCCGACGCTCACAGCTTAAAGGAGGAGGGGTTGACTTCGGTGCATGATTCCAGCCCGCGGTCTGCGGGCTCCAAAGCAGAGCAACGCGGTGGCAGAGTCTGCTGCCAACAGCTGCTCCTCGCCCAGCGCCAGGAGGCTGAGCACAAAGGGCGGAACAGGGGCGGGAGCTGAGCCTTCCAGGTCACGCACAGTGACCAGGCCCTTCCCAGCAAGGCCCCGCCTCCAAGAACAGGTCCATCGGACTCATCTCAAGCACCAACCACCTTCCAAAAGCGCCACCTCGGAATGCGTGAGGTTTTGTAGGGACATCTTTTTTTTTTTTTTAATTAAAAAAAAAAATAAAAGTACAAAAACATATTGACAAACAGACACCAATTAGCATAAAAAATAGTACAATCACAACTAATCTATAGACAAGGTGATATGGTCTCAACAGTGGTTATTGCTTTATCCATTGTTGTTGCTGTTGTTGTTGTTAGCCTGTTTTGTTTTTTGTCTTTGGATTTTTGGTTTTTGTGTTTTTTCTGTTGTTGAGAGGATTAATTGTCTGACTAAATTTGCATGTCTGTATATGGGTTCATATATTTACACTTGGAAGATATCAATCAATCAATGTAGGGACATTTCAGATCCAAACCGCAAGGCCTGAATAAAACCAAAAACACAGCATGGATAAGTGAAACATCACTGTTATGTTTGAGGTCAATTCCATTAAATTTGGGTGATTGCCTGCAAAATTTCATCCAGGAAAGCTGATAACTAAATTCTTCTCTTGGCGATAGACCATGTCTAAATTAGGCCTTGTCTCTAAATCAGGCCTCAAATTTCTTGATGTGATGACTAGGTCTTACTGTGAAAGACCTAACCTTGTACTTTTCAACCCTGCCTTTCATAGATAATGTTTTATTTCTCCAAATTTCCTCAAGTTACCATTAGGATCTCAGTTTTAGCTCATAATTATGGTCATTGATTCTGTTGAAGTGATCAGTACACTGGTAATCAAAACATGGGCTATTATTTTGGAGAAAGACACTCAGATCAAGAATCAGAGCACAAAATAAATCATATGCCACATGTTACATGGATCAAAACCCAGACACGGACTTTTAGCATTGGTCTCTTAAGAACCGTGTTTATCAGCTATATTTGGCCTCATGGAGGGATCTCCCATATGGGAGGTCAAGACAGTGCCTCTGGCTGCAGTCATTAGGAGCCTGGTGTTCTGGTTATGAAGTGGGCATCAGGACTCCCTTGGGGTTCTTTCCTGAAGCATTTAATGCTGCTGTTTGCAATATTTGTTGTTGTTTTGTGTGGTGAATATAGGGAGCCCTTCCGGACCTCAGTGGGGTCCACAGGAATCCATGTTTGTAATCCCAGGGAAAAGATTATGGAATTCCATTAAGTAATTCCAATCTACCATTTGCAGTGCAAACCACCGCAACAATAAAGACAGTAAGGCATATTGTAGGTGTGCAGAGCCAAGAATTTCCTAAGTCCAGCTAGAACAATGGATAACCAGGACAAAGACCTTGATCTAGAGCTGAACCCAGGTTTTATTAATTTATGAAGAGGGGCCAGGCATGGTGGTATACACCTATAATCCCAGCACTTGGGAGGCTGAGGCAGGAGGATCGTTGTGAGTTCAAGACCAGCCTGAGCTACAAAGTGAGCTCAAGGCTAGCCTAAACTGCATAGTGAGACCCTGTCTCAAAAAAATAAATTATGAAGAGGGGAGTGGCTCAGGGGTGAATGATGGTGAGAATGGTGGGAAGTAGGTGAGTGCTGTGAGCTGGGCTAGGTAGGAGGTCTGAAGTCACTGCTGCAAGATGCAGAGAGAGAGGGAGAGAGACGCAGAAAGAGTAATCTGCTTATCATAGATTGGGGCAGTGTCTACTGTTTGGGGTTAGTGCTTCAGTTTTGATGTGTAATCCTCATGCCCTGAGATGTGCTGCATCTTTCTCGAAGCCCAATCCCAGCCCACAATGTGGCCTCACTAGGCCTAATTCACCCATGCTACTTGGGAGCTACAGGCGGGGCATCACTAAGGGATCATCTCATTGCTTCAAAGACTACACATCAGCACCTCCACTACCCATTTGCAGTGCTTCAAGCCAATTGAGGGGACAAGGAACTATCCTACCCAGCTCTGTACGTATCAGTACACAGAGGGAAGGCCAACTGTTCTTCTTTTATTTTATTTTTTTTTATTTATTTATTTTTTTATTTTAGAAACATAAAAGTACAAAAACATATTGACAAATAGACACCAATTATCATAGAAAATAGTACAATCACAACTAATCTATAGACAAGGTGATATGGTCTCAACAGTGGTTATTGGTTTATCCATTGATATCTTCGAATTGTAGATGTATGGACCCATATACAGACATGCAAATTTAGTCAGACTGTTGATCCTCTCAACAACAGAAAAAAAAAAAAAAAAGAAAACACAAGAACCAAAAATCCAAAGACAAGAAAGAAAACAGGTATACATCAACAACAGCAACAACATCAACAACAACAACAACATAAAAAACACCGCTTGTTGCTGCTTTACATATTGATATTTTCGAAGTGTGTGTTCAGGATAACACATACAGATATACACTATTAATCTAATATCCTGTCATCGATTATTGCTTAGCATTAAGTGATATAATACAATAGTAGAACCATGTTAGCCCTCCTGCACATATGTATATTCATATATATTCCTATATACATACATA
>PVLD010028261.1:0-19637 GCA_004027595.1 Dinomys branickii
AATATTTTTTTGTACTTTTATGTTTCTAAAATTTAAAAAAAAAAAAAAAAACTGCTTCAGAAAGTGGCAGGGACAATGGGATGTATGCTCCGAGAGGGGAAGTGTTTTGAGGAGAGATTAACAGCAATGTGTCTTTTACTATTTTAAAATTTTAAAATATTGACTGTATTTTTTAAACTCACACTTCGTATTTTCCAGAACTTTTTTCAGTTTACTTGGCTCAGTTTATAAATAAAGTTTCAATCCATAGTTGGCTGGCTCAAAAGCTCAGTGGCAAGACAGAGGGACATTGGAAAGGAGAAACAGTTTGTGGCCAAGCACAGCAGACAGCAAGCAGCAAGCGACAAACTCGATTTTAAATTCTGAGACAGGGTTTTACTGCGTTGAGTTACTGAATTGCCCAGGCTGGGTTTGGTCCCAGTGTGACGGGATTATAGACACGTGCCACCATGCCTGCCTCTCAAAGCTTTTCTTAAATGATTCATACACGACCCTTCCCTCTCCTCTCTCCCCACCTAACCTCCTGTGTTTTTCTTCCCTTGAATCCAGGGCCTTCACAGAGCTATATCCCCAGTCATTTTTTTTTTTTTTTTGAGACAGGGCCTCAGGCTGGGCTTGAACTTGTGGTCCTTGCTTGCCTCCCAGAGTGCTGGGATTACCAGCATACACCACCACACCCAGCTGGACCATTTCTCTTACCATAGCTCATGAAATACAAATTTTTCTTCTTTCCCATTATTATCACCATTAACTATATACTCAGTAAATACTGTATATTGTATTTAGCTCTAGGAACAAATAGTATAAAATGTCTGACAAAATGAGATATAACCCTAAGCAGTTATTTTTAAGTTCAAATGCAAACCTGTGTCAGCAGCTAAGGACACTGAGATGATGATACCTGTCTCTTTTTTCTAGCAGATTTTACTGAAACTGAAATAGATTTGTAAACAAGTAAATTACAGTATGATGGGGATTCAAAAACAGAAACACAGTTGAGTACCCTTTATCAGTCTGGAATCGGAAATGCTTTGGATATCAGATGTTTAAGGATTTGGGAATATTTGCATATACATAATGAGGTGTCTTGGGTTTCAGACCTAAGTCTAAGCATGAAATTGATGTATATTTCATATATGCTTTTGCACACAGCCTAAAGATAACTTAATATTTTTAGTACATTTAGACTTATCACATGAGGTCAGGTGTTGAATTTTCTACTTAAGATATCATATTAATACTCAAAAACTTTTGGATTTTGGAGCATTTTGGATTTCAGAATTTAGGGATGTGTTTATCACAGGCACAGCTACTGAGAAAATAAATGACCCTGTAAGGAGGCCCAGGAGAAAATTTGACATAAGAACTAAAATTTTAGCTTGACCTTAAAGTATGGTTTGGCAGGTAAAGGGAAAAGGTCATCCAGAGTAGGGAGGATGTATGCACAGAGGTGGTAAAAGAGACAGCATTAGACTCAGCTGTTGTGCAATTAGGAAGACTGAGAAAGACTGCAGAAAAAAGTTGAATTGTGCTGTAAAAGACACTTTAAAAAAAACAGTAAGAGTTTAGACTTTATAGGGTTATTACCGAGGAAGAGAGGAGGCTATCCTCTTCACATCTGTAGTCACCGGGCAACGTGAAGGACAGACTGAAGGAAGGACAGACCAGCAGTGAGCTGCATTAGGAGGTTACCCCAAGATGCGGACAGTAACTAGCAAGCTGTAAGGTGAGAATTTGTAGTTGCCTCAACACCAAGGCAGCATGACTGAATTCTTGAAAATAAATCCTAGAATAAAATAGAACAGGTACCATTGAGAATATAACCCTCACAGCTCCCACAGCATGTTTTTTATTTGTGTGACAGTAAACTTGTTAGTGAGATATGAAAAACAAGATCCTTGCAATTAAAAACTATTTGGCCTTAGTTTTTAAGAGACAGCTTTACTCTAAGATTCCAAAATTCAGCAACATTTGAACAAGATGAAACAATGCAAACCTAATGCCAAGGTGACATTTTTCTATAAGCTTTTTCTGATGAGAATTTTGTTCAAAAGGAAAGTCCTATACATCAACTTTATGAAGTAGTTCCTTTAACATTTGACATTCTACATAACACTAAGTGAATCATTTAGACACGAGTGGACAGAAAAAGGAAGCTAAAAGTATCACCAGACATGACCTCTGCTTCCTTACGGTGAGCTAGCTCCACAATTATCTCGCAACAGCTCACAATTGTACTATGTTCAGTAGGATTATGGGTTTTTTAAGGATTTTAATGTTTTAAATAACCTTCAAACAAATGTATAAAGATTCACCTCATTTTTTTCTAGAGTATTTTCAAAAGAAAAAGATTTAGTGGAAGAAAAATACTCCTTAGAACTACAGATATTAAGTTTAAAATTCTTCTACCTCCATTTGCTAGATGTTATTGTATTTAATTTCTTTGAAACTTAGCTTCCTCATTCATGAAGTTTTTAAAATAGAACATACTTTGTATAGGTAACCATTATATGTATGATGTAACTGCATATGTAAACCAAACTTAGAAAACATACCCTGTGCTGTGTAATAAACATATAAATGTTTCCGAGATACGGTACTCCTGTATTTAATATTCCAACCATATTACTACCATATGTTACAGATTCTAGAAATTTTTTAGTGAAACATGAAGTTCACCATATCCTTTTTAATCATAATAAAAGAAATAAATTTAGAGATGGGCACGAAGGCACATGTCTACAGTCCAACTTTTAACGAGGCTCAGCAAGGAGGATCAGGGGTTTCTAGTCAGCCTGGGCAATACAGCAAGACTTTTCTCGTTAGAAGGCTTACCATAATCAGGAAATTTTGAGTCTGCTGTATTTTCCCGGAATTTTAGGGTTTTTGTTTTTTGGTACTCAGGACCTTGTACTTGCCAGGCAAGTGGTTATGCGACTGGGCTAAATTCCCGTTCTTTAAGAACAAATACAGTTTCTTCTTCCTTTGCTAGATATATCCATTCTGATATTATCTCACAGTGAGCAAGTGAAATAACATACATAAGATCTAGTACCCTCTGTTCACGTGAAGTTTGCCATATAATATAAATGGTTCTTATATGCACGTTCACACTACACATTCCCTATTTCAGTTCTCAGTATAAACATCAGTGCATTTTAAAAGAACATGACTGTTAGGAAATAGTCCTACCAGCTATTTTGTCCATAATCCTAGCAGCACTATTTCTAACACCCCAAAGGTAGAAAAGCAAGAGATGAAAGAACAAAGTATGCTATATACAATAGAATAATATTCAGCCTTAATAGAAAGGACATTTTGATACATTCTATAACATGAACCTTGAAGACATTATTGGAGGTGAAATAAGTACGATTTTGCTAACATGAGGTACCTGGAATAGTCAAATTCAGAGATGCAAGGAAGAATGGTCATTACTAAGAGTTAGGAAGACAGAATACTGGGGAGTTAATGTTTAATGAGGACAGAGTTTCAATTTGAAATAAAGAGTACTGAGATGAATGGTAGTGACAACTGTACTACATGAATGTACTCAAAACTATAAGACTGTACAATTAAAACAAGGGAAATGGTAAGTTTTATGGTATATTTAACCACAAAAAAGTTTTAATAAAAGATAACATACTAAGCATATACCTGTAATCCCACAGGACTGCAGGAGGATTGCAAAATTTGAGCTCAACCTAGTTAGAGACTTTTAGACCTTGTCTCAAAACTTAAAATAAAAAAGTGCTAGGGATGTAGTTCAGTGCAAAGGCCCTAGGTTCAATCCCCAGTACCAAAATAAAACAGAATGCTTGCTGGGTATTGTGGAACATGCCTATAATCCTAGCACTTTGGGAGGCTGAGGCAGGAGGATCACAAGTTTGAGGTCAACCTTGACCACACTGCAAGACCAAACAAAAAACCTTGTTAAGAATACACAGCAATGAGATAGTATTACAGATCTGTTCCACACTGGGCATGCCTAGCAGCAAGGTGGAAAAACACAAAGCAGGTAGAGATACAATTGGACTGGACGCTAGTGGGTGAAAGGAGATGTGAAGCTAAGAGCCTCCTGATTTTGCTTTTCTAGAAACACATTTAACCCTCAGTTTATTCTCTTTAAATCATCTGGGTTGGTGTTTTGTTTTGTTTCTTTTTGGTTTTGTTGTCTTTTTTTCCAGTGAGACTACATATTCCTTCTAACAGAGGTTGGCTCACAGCCTTTCCCCCAGTAACCTGCCCTAAAAATAAGACATAGATGTTCTAAGGCAGTGGTCCTCAGGAAGGGGTAATTCTGACTCCTTCTCAACTCCCAGGGACACTGGACAATGTCTAGAGATATTCTGGGGCTGTCACACCTGGGGAGTGGGGTTGGAAGGAGTGCTACTGACGTATACTGGATCTAAACCAAGAACGCAGCTATAGACCTGCAACGCACAAGATAATCTCCCCAACAAATAATTAGCCGGCCCCAAATGCCAATGCCGAGGTTGAGAAATCTTGAGTTTCTTGATTTATGGCAGAAACAGATGCTAAGTAAAAGTTTTTCTTTTTATTTCCTCCTTTCTCGTTTCATGAATTTTGAGGAAATAATCAGTGGTGACACTATAACAGAAAATGGCCCCGCCTAGCCAGTATACTGCAGTTTCTTAGTTGTCCAGGTTCCTGTTCCAGATCTGGTTACTTCTGGTTGCTTAGAAATGGCTGGTCACTATGGTGCACAATGTATAAACCAATCCCATATTGAGAAGCCATTCTGCCTCTGCACTTCCTGCTTGCTTATCTAATATAAGCCTTCAATGACCAGAGATCAGGGTCTGATACTCTGGGAACGATCCTCCCTCCAAATCCTGGGTGTTGTTTCAGTGTTTCTGCTTGCAGTTGCAACACTTCACTGCTCTACACATTAGCTGATCTTACCTGTGATATCTGATAGCCCAGAGCAGGGTGGAAAAGAGAGACAGTAGGGCGGGAATTGCGGTCAATGGCCTAAAGACAGGAGAAGGAAGTAAAAAATCCAAGTGAAGCCAGTGGAAAACAGTGTCTGTGCTTTCCAGATTCAATAGGTCTTTCTGATGGCCATAGGATATCTATGAGTTGGGTAGGCATAACTGATTTAGAGAACTCTATGAGTAGATGTCCATGTGCTTTAATAAGATATGACCTTATTGACACTGATGTAGAAGTAGAACTCATCTGTTATAATCTAGACTTTTTGAGAAATTCATTAATATTCTCAGGCTGTAGGTCATTAATTCATTATTATAGTACACATTAAAATGGTGCCTTTTTACAAACACATTGGACAACACATACCAAAATTGAAAATATACATACTCCATGACCCAGCAGTTTAACAGAGATATATATATATATATATATATATATATATATATATATATACACCCACCAAAAGACACATAAAAAAATGCTCTTCACCATACTACTCATGATAGCCCAGAAGAAAAATTTCTCAAATGTTCATCAATGATAGAATGGATAATTTTAGATATACACTAAAAAATGGATAAATGAAACACTATGGTATTCAGCAATGAGACTAAAAGAACTATAAATACACGCAACAATATGGTAGGGTCTTCCTCTAGTAGGTTAAATAACAGCCTCCAAAGATATTCAGGCTCTAGCACACAGAATTTGTGTAAGTTACTTTATATGGCAAAAGAGACTGCACATGATTATGAATCTTGAGATGGGAGAATTACCTTGGAATATCCAGAGGGATTAGAAATGCAGAGGCAAAGAAAGATCTGACTATATAAGACATGATGTAGCAACAAAGGCAGGCTTTTAACACAGAAAAAGGAGCCATACGTCCAGGAATATAGGAAGTCATTAAAGCTGAAAAAAGATGTCAAATCAAATTTTCTTATGACCTTTAGAAAGAACCAACCCTTCTACCTTGATTTTGCCCTAATGGAACTATTTTTTTCTTTTCCTTTCCTTTCTTTTCCCCTTCCCCCTCCCAAGGTTCCCCCTCCTATTTGAACATTTTCTTCCTATTTCACAATATCTATTACACATTTTGGTCCTTATTTACACTTTCAGTTTCTCTAACCAGAGAAACAATGTGGTATTTACACATGTGTGTCTGATTTATTTCACTTAAGAGTATGAGAGCATTGTGAAACAGGAAGGGGGCACGGAGAGAGAAAACAAGGGAAAAGAAAAAACAAGAAAAGGAAAAAATGGAAACAAAGCTTTTATAAATAGGGAGGGGAAGAGGGGTTAAAGGGAAGGTAGGGGAATGGGGAAAGATAAAAGAATCAAGATATATCATGTACAGGCACAAACTCCCTATGATGAATGTGATTATTATGTGTACCTAAAATGTACTGATAAACTTAATTTTAAAAAATAAAAAAAATTTTTAAAACTCCAGATTTTGGACTTCTGATCTCTTAGCACAATAAGAGAAAAAAAGTCACTGTTTAGTTATTTATTACAGAAGCAACAGTCACAAAAATAAGTGAAAAAAAGTGTATTGTGTATGATTACATTTATACAGAATAAAAAATAGGCAGACTTAATCCATGGTTTCAGAAGTCAGGATAGTAGTTACTTCTAGAGAAAGAGATAATGTTAAAATAGGGACAAGAGGGATCATAATACTTACCTTCCTCCAAATACTGGTGATGTTTACTGTGTGCAAATCCTTACTGTACACTCTTCTGTACATATGGTATAATCAACTTTACAAATTGGTGCCTTTTCAAAACCTATCACTCTTAGAATCTGGTGAAAAGATATATATTCAAGGAGGTGGGAGAGATCCTTTTTTACTAAACAATAATTATTTCTCAAAAACTCCCAAGATTTTGTTTCTCTAAAAAGACTAAAAAGTTTCAATGACTGGCAACATATAATAGGGACTACTTTTAAGTGCTAAAATGAAAACATTTCTTAAAGGAGAAAGGTGGACACTACATGCCAAAAAGCCAAAATGTTCTTTGGGTGTAATATCTTGAAACTAGTAAGAATGGTAAAAGAAATTTCTCTATGGATCATTAAGCATAAAAACAATTTATAAAACACATCAGAATTTTATTGCTTGAAGAATACACCATATGCAATCACAAAAATGTCAAAATGAAAAGTCACTAGGCTTCAAACATATAATACATTATCAGATGCAGTAAAATATTAACCTGAACTCTGCATCAGAAAGAAAAAGGTATGGAAAAATACCTAAGCTATTTACTTGAGAAATAGACACATGTAAAATAGAAAGTATAAGCATGTTCCAGTACAAATTAGTAAAGGCAACGCTTATTATTTCTCTAGACTAGACCTCCTTTGGTACTTTAACCTTTTAAAAAACAATTCCTTCCATTTTGTCCAAATATACTTCATGGGTGTAATATCAGTGAAGTAACTTCAACTGAAAACATGCATCAAAATCATTAACCTTAGGGCAGGGAATATAGCTCAGTGGCACAAGCGACTGCCTGGCAAGCACAAGGTCCTGAGTTCAATTCCCGGTACCAAAAAAAAAAAAAAACCAAAAAAACAAAATCATTAACCTTGTCATTATGTGGGTGAAGTGTATTTGATAAATATATAACACTATTTTCCTTTTTCTAAAACTGAAAAATATAATCATTAACATATCTAATACTTATAAACTTTACTTATTTAGTTCTTCAATTAAAATTGGAATCCTTGCAACTAGGATCTATTTTGGGGCTTGGTGAATGTAGTAATTCAAATGATTTGGCAATTGACATAGGAATTTAATTACTTCATATTATCTTAATTGGCTTTTACTTTCTGTTCCCCAAATATAAACAATATACAATTTCTCCATACATTAGGTTCCTATAACAATCACTACTGTTCTCTATTTATTGGAGCCAAATTATAAGCTTCTCCCTTTTAATAAGCAGGTTGAAACTATTTATGTTTCATATAGGGGTAAGAGGTTATGACACACTTTCTTAAACAAAACCCAACTTTTAAAGCTATCATTCAATTATGATAAAGGAGACAATGATGCCATTTCAAAAGGTAGCAGTGGACTCTAGGCCATCTAGTCAAGAAAATGTAAATATAATGCTAAAAGCAAACAAGTAAACTATAGCTATAAGTTAACTTTAAAAAACGGGGGGGGGCCCTCTTTCCTAGCAAGCATGCTCAATAGCTTTCATTTCCTCTCCCGGCAAAGGTCTGAATATTTATAAACCTCCGTTAAACCAATGCAACCCAGACAATTCTTTAACAAGTCCCAATTATGTATCTGAATATAAACATGGATGAACTAAGCAAGTATGAATTTCTGAAATAGTAAGAATCATGGCAGTCCTCAAAATTAGGCAGTCTTTGAAATGTGATAGCTTAGCTCAAGATAAATTATGCTGTAATAAAACTAGTTTTTACCTCTACACAAAACAAACTCACCAAATTTATACTACTACTGAACACTCTTTTCTAGTTTTTCCATGTCTTATTTTGAAGTTTCTCTAAACAGTATGTATCTGAGTATATATATATATATATATATTTATTTATTTATTTATTAGCTCTATATATACTCTTTTTAAAAGACAAAAAATTCAGATACTATAGAACTGAACTCTTTTTCTAGCAACCTGATCCAATGTATTTTGTGTCATACCACACCAGACCTCAATTTAAAATTCCCAATTCTAGTTAAAAGGGCAGAAGAATTGTAAATGCAGATTAAGAGCTTTTGTATAAATTTCACTGTATTTTTATAAACTTGAAACATTCTGTAACACTGTTTATTGATCAAATAAAGGGCTCACTTGCTATCTAAAATTTCATAAACACCTTTAAAAATTCAAAATTGATAGTATATTGAACCTTAGATTTTCAATAGTTCAAAGAGACAGTTTTTACATGTATAGCACACAATAGATGAAACTTAATAGCAGACATCCTTAGAATACCAATAAGTCCACCAAGATGCATACAAAATTACAGATAAGCATTTCTTTCACTGTTTTGTTGTGCAAGAAAAAACATTTATAGAGGAAACAGAAACCCAGCTGGTGAATCTCAGATATCATCATCTTCTTCTTCATCTTGAGAAGATCCTGCCTGGTTAGATGCACTAGCTGAGGCAGCAGCGATCTGTGCTTGCTGGGCAGCTTGCTGCATTTGAAGCCATTCCTGTTGGGCCAATTCTGCTTGTTGCTGTCTAGCCTAGACATCAAAAACATAAAAGCAAATAATACTTTTTAAAAACCAAGCATATATATTTCAGCTAAATGTAAATTAAGCCAAGGAAAAGACAGTCCTTACTACACAAGGATATTTTCCAACTACTATATAAATCCATGATCTTTTGTTCAAGTGAAGAAGTTGAAAATCTTTTCTTTTCTTTTGCATTTTTGAAAAAGGGTCTTAGGATGCAGTTTAGGCTGGCTTTGAACTCACTGTGTAGCACCCAGGCTGGTCTCAAACTCCAGGTGATCCTCCTGCCTTAGCTTAGGATTATGGGCATGAGCCAACATGCCCAGCTAATAAATTGAAAATGTTAACAGAAAAAAATTAAACTAATAATTCTCTTTGGCTCCTTCCGCTGCTTTCCTCCCCTCCTTGCATTTCATTTCATTCTTCTGCCTCCGCGAATTACCGTGACGATGTCTCCTAAATGTGCACCTCATGTCCTCATCTCTGTTACCTTTCCTGCTGCTGACATTCACTCCATTTGAAATTTCCTGATTTTTGCCTACTGAATTGTACCCGTTTTCCAAGTCAAACTGAAATACTACTTTTTTCTTCCAGTATTAGTCAAGGAATAACTAGGGGACAGAAATCACACTACTTAGGAACAGAAAGAATTTAATATAAGTGTTAAAGCCTAAAGTTAGTAACAGGCAACTGAAAAGACAGAAACACAACATTACGGTATCTTGGAGGCAGCAACAGCAGGGAGCAGTTACTGACTCTAAAATTGGGCGGTCAAAGGACAAGGCTGCAGTCTTTAAGGTAACAACACATGGAACTGAGACGCAGACCTCTAAAGAAAGAGGGTGAGTTATCCGGTGCTAATATATCTGAGCTTGGAACAGGACCCAAGGTCTGGGGTCCATACCCCTGCAAAGGAGGGTACAGGTTCAGGCTGGTTCTCTAGGGACCAGAGAAAATGTGAACTGGATTCAGTTCTTCACAAGACAAACTGATGCCAGGGTAAAGAAGAGCACCTGGGTTTGCTCAAAGCAAACGCAAGCCAAGAGGAAGTAAAAGAAGCAAGCCCCATGTATACTCCTTCGCCTCACAAACTGCCTCCGAAACCCTCGGCTGGCATCAGTCTAATGAGGAGTTAGCTAGCAGAGGTGTACAAACCACCCCATGTGCATATAGGAGCCCTTCTCACATGCAACTTCACTTTCTTAAGTTTTAGCTACTCACATAATCAAAATACAGTAATAAAAATTCCAGAAGAAAATAAGTCTTAAATTGTGTGCCACTTTGAGCAGTATGATAAAAGCTCACTTTGCCCACATTATATATGCTACCTACTCATTAGTCACTGAGTGCTGTCTTGGTTATCAGATCAACAGATATGGTACTGCAGTTTTTTGTCTTTTTTTTTTTTGTGGTACCAGAGATTGAACTCAGGAGCTTGCGCTTGCCAGGCAGGTGCTTATTCCACTGAGCTATATCTGCAGCCCGGTACTACAGTTTTAGTGTGTAGGCTTTGGGTAGTTTCAGATATCCACTGGGGATCTCCTGCAGACTGGGTGTAGTGGTCGTGGTGGGGTAATGTGTGAGGTCCAGTTACAAAGCAGAGCACAGAAAGTTGAATTTTGGGTTAAGACAATGCTCAGTAGCTGAAACACGTTTATATCCCCAAAATATTTTGTGACCATACATATGATTTCCTATCCATACATGTGAGTTCCTTCTCACTGACGTTAGCCTCATATGACAGTTATCTTCATCAAAGTATTCGGCCAATGTTACAGTTAATATATCTAATATACCTTTCCTACTAGGCACTAAGTTTCTTAAGAACAAGAACAATATAGTACTTTCATCTTTGTACATCTGTAGCTGAGAGCAGAAATTAGGTGGTTTTAGTGAAGGTGACAGCCATGAAGCAGAAGATGAAAATAAATACCATTTCCTTGGGGAAGATTATCCAGGTATAGACAGCATTACCAGAGACTAATACAGGAAAAGGTGTGTATTTTTTTTGAATATCAAGAAGAAAAATGAAAACTGAAGTCACTGAATTTGGTGATTAGATGTCGCTGTGGTAGGACAGAGGTCAAATCATAAGGAGTAAGTGACATAAATTCTAAAAGATGTTGCATAATCATTACAAAAAAAAGTGGAAGAGAAATATTGATACATGGTTACAGGCAGAGAAAGAAGTAACTCAGGAAAAGACTAAAGGTATTAGAAAAAAAATAACAGATTTTTTTTTTTGCAATAAACCAAAATATCCTTTTCTGCTGGGCATGGTGGCACATGCCTGTAACCCCAGTACTTGGGAGGCTGAGGCAGGAGGACCGTTGTGAATTCAAGACCAGCCTGGATACAAAGTGAGCTCAAGGCCAGTCTGAACTGCATAGCAAGACCCTGCCTCAAAAGACAAAAAACAAAAACAAAAACAAAAACAAAATATTCTTTTCCTTTGGAAATTAGAAAGTAGGTATTTTAATAACTGTTTTCACCTCTCTTTATAGAGAAACCGGAACATAATTCTAACACACTGGTATGTTCACTTCTATGTCAGGAATATCACAAGAACTCAAAAGAGACTAAGAGTGCTTCACTAAAAACGTATCAGCCAGGCGTGGTGGCACATGCCTGTAATCCCAGCACTCAGGAGGCTGAGGCAGGATCATTGCCTGAGCTACACAGTGAGCTCAAGGGCAGCCTCAACTGCATTGTGAGACCCTGTCTCAAACAAAAAAACAAACAAACATATCGGCTTTCATGAGATGATCAAATATGTTTATTTTTTAAAGGGTATGAGACTAAAAGATATATTGCCAATAACTAATCCTGAAAACATCCCCTCACTTTGAACATGCCTGTCCCATCGTTCTTGTCACTTTCTGAAGCAGTTGGTCTGTAGTCACACTGCTGTGTCTAAATGTCTTGAATTAATTCAAAACATTTACTTTTTATGGTCATTTTGACTTTAGGGAACAGCCGGAAGTCGTATGGTGCCAGATTCAGTTAATTAGGTACAGCAGACGATGACATACCATACTCGAGCCTGTCTTCCATTGGATGACACTGAGAAGCCACATGCACCGTATTTTTTATCATACCTTATAAAGACACTCATGAAAGATAACTTCCATTTTTAAAATTTAAACATGCACTGTTTTTTGGTCAACTCTTGCTTATTTTCTCTCTGAATGTAAAAGCATTCTTGTCCTTTTAAAAATTATTGTTGAGCCAGTTGTTGTGGCTCATGCCTGTACAGTAATCCCAACACCTGAGAGGCTGAGGCAGGAGAATCACTGTGAGTTCAGTTTAAGGTAGGCTGGGCTACATAGTGAGTTCAAGGCCAGCTTGAACTACGCATAATGAGACCCTGTCCACCCCCAAAAAAAGCCAAAATAAAAATAAGAAAAATTACTGCAGACTAATACAATTTGTATTCATTTCTACAAATTAACATTTTTCAGTGGTGTTTAATTTCCTTTTTCCTCCCAGCCTTCTAACCCAACCATCCCAAGCAATTTTCTTCTAAAATGAGGGGAGCTACACACAGGGGTGCACACCTGTAATTGTAGCCACCATTCAGGAGAATTAAGCAGGAGGACCAGTGCAAGTGCATGGCCAGCCTGGGCTACACAGTGAATAGAAAACCAGCCTGAACTACATAGTGAGACCCTGTAGCAAAAACCAACCAACCAACCAACCGGACAAACGAATGAATGAACAAATGAAAGGGTGACAGAGGTAAGTAAGCATATACTTCCTAATTCACTACTTTGGGGAATTTTCATTATTTTTAAAAATTTTTATTAGCACATGTTTGCAGTACATGTTACATTCATTGTGAGGAACTGGTAAATATACGTATCCTTTTCATTACGTTTTAAAGTTCTTACTCTCACATACTAAAATGATTCATTTATAATTTACAGTTAACGTTAATCTTGATATATTAAAGGCTTCTCCCTTCCAAATATTTGCTTCTAGCTTCAGATGAGGCTATCACTGTTTAAATTTGAAATAAAGTCTAAAAAGGAGACAAAATGATTTAAAAACAAGGTATTTATTGATTCTTTTTATACTAGTAACTTAAATATTTTGTGCTCTTAGGAAGAAATGCAAGGCAGCTGCTGTAACTTTACTTCTTTCTGATCATTCTCGCAAAAGTAAGAAACACTAGGGATCTTCACCCACAGGCCAGGATAAAGAAGGAGGTAAGGAAGAAGAATTTTAAAAAACCAGATCATCAAGATAGAGAGGTGGAGGCAGATATGGCAGGTGGTCCAATTCCTTCTGTTTTTTGTTTCTCAATTACTTTTTTAATGTACCTTTTGGCCCTACTTTTAAAAATTCCATGATAAATTTAAGCAGAAAGTGATAGGCACAGCATGGGTATGTATTATAGAAAGAATACAGATTTGGGAATAAAAAGACATGTCTTTAAATATAGATTCTAACACTTCCTAAACTGTCAAATCTTAGCTATTTTATGTAAGTCAATTTTCCCCTGTAGATCATATTCTTGCTTGAAACCACATCTCCCCTGCCCCCATTGGTTATGTGTGCGTTGGTATCAGGGTCAAACCAAGAGCCTCACACATACTGGGCAAGTATGGTACCACTGAGATATACAATAACCCTGTTTAAAAATTTTTATTTTGAGGCAGGGTCTCATAAAGTCATCTAGGTTCACCTTAAACTTGCCATCCTCCTGCCTCAGCCTTGCGAATAGCTAAAATTACAGGTGTGTACTACCACACCTGACACTAGGCCTCTTTTGTTGATTATAGTAAAGTTTACATTTTGCACAATGCCTGACAGTGAGGACTTCAGTAAATAGCTAGAAGAAATGAATTATTCTTTTTTTTTAGAAATGAATTATTCTGATGGAGACCACCATGAAGCAGGCCTGAGCAGGACCTTAAATTAACCAATAGATTTTTTATGTCTATTTGTGAGTCTGTCCCAAGTCCGGAAGTGGGCGATGGACTCATAGTAAGTGAACCTCTGTGAGTCATTAATCCCTACTATAGCTTGTAATAGCAGATGAAGCCAGCAAGCCTCCAAGAATAAGACTACATCACAGTCACACCTGGATCTGATCTCAACTAGATAAAGACTACAGCTTCGGGCATCTCACTCCTGGGTGGATTAATTTAATCCTTATTAAGGATTAACTTAATACCTTACTTGGAGAAGTCCTTCAGTGGTTCTGCCCTTCTCGAGCATGCCCAGATTATCACAAGATAACCTGGACCCACCAGAGAAGGTCTTGGTTTTAGCCCAGAGAGAATCTCGAATTCTGAGAGGGGTTTGACCCTCCCGGGGCCTGAAATCACTCCCTTCACCTCTTTTTATTTAGCCTTTGCCATATACTTGTTTGGGAGATTTCAGACCTGAAAAGGGCACGATAACTAAGGGATATTACTAACCCGATATTATTTCATGTAAGTTTTTTCACTCAAGTCTCTTTCTTAATGTGTAAACAGACATAACAAAATATATACTATTTAATAAAAATTTTGCAAGGTATATAAAATGTGTAGCAGAATATTTTCTTTCTATCAACATATACAGTGGCATCTTGGTTCATGAATTTGATTTTTTTCCACAATTCTGGTCACTTGAGTTGCAGGAGAATGGAACCAAATTCAATGGTGAGGTTTAATGCTGACTCTTTTTTTGAAATTTGATTCAGTTCTCATCCAGTTCAGTTTGCAAACAAACTCATGGACAAAATTGAGTCTGAGAACCAAGGTACCGTTGTATTTAATTTGGCACCCTCTACATAATCTGCAATAGCAAAGAATTGGAATAAATAATAGCCATTAGTGTTTTTTTTTAAACATCACTTTTCTTTGGTATCTTATATGTATTATAATACAGATAGAATACTGTTTGCATGTGTTCCTGAAGGCCTCAAAGGCTTTTTCTCTCTACTATCTCATGGGTTCTTAGGAAGATGAAATGAACTAATACAGGCTAAGTTATTTGGCAATATAATTAACACATGGTCAAAACTCAACAAATACTGGTAAGCTATATTTTTCTAATTATTTTAAATGGCACCTGTGTCTAGTGTCAAATATAAAGACCCAAATGCTAACTGTTATGACTGCAGGGAAATCAGCTATAATGCTGATTTGGAAGAGTTTGCCTAAAATGATACTTCTTGGTTCTAATGGGTACTCTAGTAGCTAGGGAAAAACTCACTTCTGAAGAGCCTAGAACTTTCAAATGAGAGACTAGAACTCAGAAAACCCCCAGCCTTGCCACCTCCTCCTCTCATTTTTCTAAAACAGAAGGGTAACACTATTTGATGCTGTCCCTCATAGAGTAGGTTCGTGATAGTGAACCTTTTGGAGCTTTCAATGGTACAAACAGCCCACTGTGGCACACATGCCATAGGTTCATCACCACTAAACTAGACATTAGAAATGTAAAAATAAGAAAAAGAAGAAAAGTTTTCTCCCTTTCTTTGCTCTATTGGCCCTTTAAAAATTGGAATTTTTAAAGATATGCAAAAGATCCAATTTAACTACAAATTAGATATTAATCTGATTTTCCTTAAGTGCTACTCATAAAATAAGTCTTTCCCCTTTCCTTTTCTTTCATTCACTAACTCATTTATGGTACAGAGCCTTCACAGAGCTACAGCCTCAGCCCTTTTTTCACTTTCAGACAGAGTCTTGCTAAGTTGTCCAGGCTAGGAAGGATTTTCTTGCCTCAGCCTCCCAAAGGGTGAGATTACAAGCATGTACCACCACTTTTCACGCTCTTAAATTATCATTCTGCCTGAAAAACATCAAAGTAAAATCTCAACAGCTTTTTGGAGTTGTTTCCTTCAGAAAACATGTTATTGCAAATATTTACTTTTATATATACCAGAGTCAAACTGGCCAGCTCTAAATATCAGACTTTACAACCAAGCAATCATCAAGAAAAAGAGAATCCTTTTGGTATGTTATGTTGAAATTTAGGAAGTAATTTTAAATACCTGAATGATTTCTATTAGCAAACGAGGTGAAGATTCAGATGAAAATAATTTAAAATGTATGACTTACTTTTGCAAATAATTCCTGTTGCTGTCTCAGTAACTCTTCTTCAGGAATGCCAAGGTTTTCCAAACGGGAACTGGCCTTTCTTCTTTTTAATGCTACTGTCTTGCATTCTTGTAAGACTTCTTTTACTTCACTGATGTAAGAGCCAAAGCCCAAACTTTCTAGTGCTAGAGAAATGAAAACATGAAAGGGTAATAAAATATAGCTTTCCCTTCAACTAAGGAATGTGAAGGTTTGCGGCATTATTTTCTTGGAAGGGATGTCGTTTTCTAATAACTTTACCTATTTTACAACAACTGTCTGAGACAAAATATCTTCATCAACTTTAATGTTAGATTGCAAATTAGTTAAAACTTATAGAACATTTTAAGGCAAAGCCTTCACTTTTCATTCTAACTTTTGTAAGATCAAAGCACTTCCTGTGTGGGGAAGGTCCAATTTAATAACATGTGGTTTTAGTAAAAACATATTTTTCACCTAAGCACTCATAGTAAGTCACACATCAAGCCAGTCATTTTCTTAAAGTATACAAAAATATAAACGTTTGGAATATATTTGTTAACGGTATTTGTATCACTTGTCTTAGAAAAAGTGGGCTGATAACACATGCTCTATTGCTGCAGAATGACAGGATGACAGAACAGGTACATTTTTCTTTTATCCAATATACAAAAGGAAACTATTTTTAGTAGAGAAATTCAAACTGCCAAGTTTTAAAAAGTACCAGTAGAGGCAAATAGTGTAGAGTTCAGCGGTAGAATGGTTGCCTAGTATACATAAAGCTCTGGGTTTGATCTCCAGCACCACAAAAACAAACATACTGGTGAAAATAACTCATAAAATTAGCATTTATACTCTGCAAACAGTTCCCTTTGAATATAAAACTTAGCAGAAGCAATATACAAACATTTTCCAGTGTAGTGAGTACAGAAATCTATAAGGACAAACTATAATAAGTACAGAACAGTATAAAGCTAGATGCATTAATAAAAGTCTCTCCTTTTATTTTTCACATTTAGAAACAAAATTTTACAAGAAAAATTACACGTTTTCAATTGAAGCTCTTTTTGGCACTGGAGCTTTAAACCCAGGCCTCACATATGCTAGCAAAGCACTCTACCACTGAGCTACTTCTCCAACAATGCAATGTACTGTCTAAATGACTTTTGTAATCAGAAAAGACAAGCATAAAACTTCCTTTTCATTCACAGTATTCAATATTATATTTTATAGTTTTCTGCATGTTGCCTCATACCTTAAGGATATATTCTGTAATTTGAGCCAATGATAAAATTTAGGCAGTTAAAAAGAGTAAATCAATATAGCTCATCAGTTCCTGTAGTCTTTCAACAATTGTAATGAATCAAAAAATGTTCTCAAATTCTAACTGTAGAAATTCACACTTCAAGGAAATCACCATATTTGGTGAATAATTCACAACTTTATTTCACATTATGCTGCAATCTTTTGAAGGTATAATCTGTTTTGTTGGGGTTTTTTCATTTGTCTTTTTATTTTTGGGACAGGGTCTCACTATGCAGTTCAGGCTGGCCTTGAGCTCACTTTGTAGCCCAGACTGGGTCTTGAACTCAATGATCCTCCTGCCTCAGCTTCCAGAGCACTGGGATTACAGGTATGCGCCACCACGCCCGGCTTGAAGGTACAATCTGATGTAAAAAAGTAGATTACTGTTTATTAATATGAATTGCAATTAATTTATCCTTGCCATAACACACTCTACCTGAATACCTCCAGAAAGGCATTATTCTGTATTCTGTGTATCACAGTTACCACCATATAATTCTTGACTTCAAAGAGCTTGGAACACAGTGGAAAAAAATAAGTGATTATGCAGCCTGCATTTTTACTTAAACTGGTATTTTTAAAGCATAAATCATAAAAGCCAAAGCTTTAGTTTTATCTTTTCTCTCTCTCTTTTTTTTTCTTTCTTTTTTTTTGAGATAGGGTCTTGCTATATGGTTCAGACTGGCCTTAAACTCACTTTACTGTCCAGGCTGGTCTCAAACTCACAGGGATACTCCTGTGTCAGGCTACCAAATGCTGGGGTTACAGGCATGTGCCACCATGCCAGGCTTATCTTTTCTCTTTTTGAGGACACAAATATAACGGAGTATTTAGAGACAATACCAAAGGAAATCAAGTGAAAGCTTTCCATCATATTCTAAAGAAAGTCTGGCCGGGTGTGGTGGTGCACACCTGTAATCCTAAGCCCTTGGTAGGCTGAGGCAGAAGGACTGCTGTGAGTTCGAGGGCAGCCTGGGCTACATAGTAAGTTCAAGGCCAGTATGAACTAACAGTGAGACCCTGTCTCAAAAAAAAAAGTCTGATTTCCTTAGGCCTACACTAAGGTCCAGGACCTAATGCCCCTCTCCCCTGCCCTGTACCTTTGCAGTTTTATTTTTACCATTAAATCTCTACATACTTCTGCTACACTGGACCACTGTGTTTCCCAGCATAAACCACGGCTTCCCATACTCATGGTAATGACAATGCATTAAAGGAAAAGATCAAATCATACCTTCAAATTAAGTTTGTTTAATCCTTCTAGATATAATCTCCCCCTTTTGAAATGAAAGAGACCTAGAACTGAAACTTAGGTGGCAGTTATTTGTACAACCTGGGATATGTTGCTTAATACTACTAAGCTTTAGTTTTCAATGTATAGACTAAGAACAGCATCTATTTCGTATCTTGCTACAACTGAGGCAATGTAGTGGGTACAACATAGTGGGTACCAGCAACGTAGTGGGTAACCTAAGTCCAAATTGCTATAAATTGACTTCCAAATCTACTTCATATTAGCTGTGTGACTCTGGATCCTTTCAAGTCTGTTTACTCACCTCTAAAAAGAACAAAACAGTATCTTCCTCACATTGGATCAGGATATTGAGAAGAATAAATGAATATAAATAAAGAGTGTAGGATAAAGGCTGGCCTCCCAAAGGAAACAAAATTAAATATACACAATTACAATGTTAGGGCTTGGAGCAACCAACACACTTTTAACACATTTTCTGGCATCTAAGAATCACCTAAACAACTTGGAATATGTTTTTCACCTTTATGTTTTCTCTTAAATTTAAAAGAGTAGCCTAAAAAGTGTGTAAAACCTTACCCGCTATACTTCGAGACATTAAATTTAAGTTGAATTATATTTATAATATAAAATAAATTTACAAAATTAACAAATCAACACAAAGTCCTTCAAAGTGGCGTGAATTACTAGACAATAAAGAAAATACAAGGTCCAAGAATTTTTTCTTTCTTGTTTGCCTTGCAGGATTAAACCTGACAATAGCTACCAACTACTAAAATAAAACTTTAAAAATCACTGGCTTGGGGCTGGGAATATAGCTCAGTGGAATAAGCGCTTGCCTA
>PVLD010028262.1:0-19635 GCA_004027595.1 Dinomys branickii
GCCAGGAGCTCTGCCTCCTCCAGAAGGGCCGCCTGGCGCGGCTCCAGTGCTTGCAAAGCGGCTTCTAAACCGCTGAGGCGCCACTGCAGGGCGCCGCCGGCCCGGGGTGCGCTCTCCACTGCTCGCCGCTTCTCTCGCACCTGGGCACGCACTTCGGCCACCTCCAGCACGTGGTTCTCCACCAGCAGCACCGCGCTCATCTCCTCCTTGCGCTGTTCTACCAGCTCCACAATGCGGTTCCACCTGTCCAGGAGGAAAGAGTGCGATATGGCAATAGGGACTCCTCTCGGCATGGGGGACCCACCCACTCAGGGAAGAATCCAGTCCCTGGCCACCCAGGGGCTGTGAGACCTTGTAAAGTCACTTTACCTCCTGGAGCCCCAGCTTCTGCCTGTGTAAAATAGAACCTCGCTGGCGCACTGACTCAGCAGTGTTCTCCACGTGTAACACAAGCGAGGTTGGGCTACCTCTACCCTGCTAGGGTGCCACTTGCCTTTTCCCGCTCTTTCTGTCCTGGTGTTCAGTGGAGTTTATCAGAGACCATATGCCAGAGAATGAATGCAAAAACTGACCTTAGAGGGTTTTTCGTACCGGGGACTGAACCCAGGCAAGGGCCTCTGTTTGCACTCCTGGCGCACCTTATCCAAGCGAGGGCAACTCTCTTCCTCCAGACCTTTCCTTAGTTTTTATTTTGAGACAAATTCTCCCTAAGTTGCTCAAACTTGCAGTCCTCCTGCTGGCGCCTCCCAGGATGCTGGGATTTCAGGCATGTGCCTCCATGCCCAGCGATTTACTACTGTTCTAAAGAAAGAGCTCTACATCCTGGAAACTTTACTACCCAGGCTGGGATATTGGGAGATAAATTAGGTATCTAAAGTGCTTGGAAAAACTCCGGACAGATGGCTGATACTCAATGATCTCTTTCTGGAAAGTCAGTCAACAGCTCACTGCAACAGTTTTCCTATTATTAGCACATCACCCCTGGCCCTGGCTATTACCGTTTTGGCCAAGACTTTGCTGATTCCTGAAATTGCACATCTCTGTTTTCCATGGTGGGGCGAAGGTGGGAGGGGATGATGGGAAGAACTGGTGTGAGAAACCAAGAAGGACTTCTGGCCCCAGGTCTCGCCTACCTGCTGTTCAGGTGGTCCTGGCAGGAGCGCACCTCGTCCGAGCTGGGGTGACCTCCTTCCACCAGCTCCTGCACCGTGTGGTTCACGTCCAGCACACGGCCCATCAGACTGTTCATCTCCTGGTCCAGGCTCTCGAAGCTGCAGGAGGGAGAATGAGGTGCTCGGGGGCCTGGCCTCTGAGGACCTGGTTCTATGCTCCAGCCTGACTTCTCAGGCTTCTTTATCAGCTCCCCCCTGCTGCTGGCTGCTGAAATATCAGATTCCTCAGTGCTCTGGCCGGGGCCCTCTGGAACTGCACGCCCACCCCACAGGCTCGGCCTTACCCCTGACCCCGTGGGCTCTGCATCTTCTCCCCGCCTCAGGGCTGCCGCCCACCAGGACTAAGCACTGACGTCTCTGCACGAGCCTGCTGGGGCTCTGGGTCCCAGCTCAGGACGGCACCATCATCCTTGTGCTCCAGGCCTGACGCCTGGACCTGGATGTGGCCAAGTGCCCCGATCCATCTGCTCCTCTGGCCTGTCCACCTAGCTCCTTCTCTGGTCCAGGTCTGTCCCTTCTGAGTCTTCCAGCCAGCAGCCTCTCAGCGTTCCCAGCCACCCCCTCAGCCCACCAAGATCGCCACTCCCCCAGGACAGCCCGCCATTCTCCCAGCACAGCCCAGGGGGATCTCTTTGAACTGGGCATTTCTTCCCTTGTTTAAAACAACCGGGTAACTGTGCGTGCAGTGAGGGTGAGGAGCAGCCCGGTTTTCAACTGCACCCAGCGCAGAACCTAGAACGGAGCAGATACTCAGCAAACTGGGGGACAAATGAGATGCTCAGAGGCGGAGGTGTGGAGGGTGAGCAAGCATCGTTCACTGGCTAGTGTAATATCCCTGACCAAGTCAGCCAACAGACAAACCAGTGCGTGACATGGTTCTGGAATATGAAGGAATATCAAGCAGGTCGGGCGTGCAAAGTGACAAGGGCAGAAGTGACATCTGTGCAGGGGCTGGACTAGGTCGGGGTGTCTGTGGAGGAACTTAGGTGAGTACCTGCCTGCCAGGTGAATGTAAATCTCATAATAGCAAATGGGTCTGGAATGCTTTCTGGGCCCCCAGCAATTTGCCAAGTTTTGTCCATATTGACTCACTTTATGTTCTCCCTAAGCCTGTGGCGACTATTACCCAACCCATTTTATAGATGGGCAAGCTGAGGTTCCAAGAGACGGGCAAATTGCAGAGCTAACATAAAGCTGGCGAAGGATCAAGCCAAGAAAGGAACTCCCGGCCCCAGCTGAGCTAACATGGGAACTGCTGAACCCACAAGTGCAAGGCTGAGTGTGTGAGGAAGAGGCCCCGAGGCGCCCCAAGCCCAGGCTCACCGGTGCTGTACCACCTCGACGTCATCGAGGGAATCAGGCACCCTCATGGCAAGCAGCCATTGCTCCTTCTCGCCGATCCACAGCTCGCACGCGTGCACCTCGCCAAACATGCGGTACACAGCGAGCGCGTCCCGCAGCCACTGGCGCCTCAGCGCGGCCACCTCGGTCACCTCGGCGAACAACTGTTCAGCCTCCACCACGCGCACCTGCAGCGCCACCACCAGCGGCCCGGCCCCACTGGCGCCCCCCAGTGCCGCTAGCTGGCGCCGCAGTCCGCCCACGGGCCCGCGGTGCGCCTCCACCTCCCCGGTGAGCGCGCGGTGTTGCCGCGCCAGGCGCCGGCTGGACGCTTCGTCGTGGCCGAAATCGCCGGCGGCTGCCAGGCGGTAAGCGTCGCGGAGCCAGTCCAGGAGCCCGTCGAGGTCGGCGCCGAACTGGTGCAGCGCCCGCGCCTCCTGCAGACGACGCTCGCGCCGCGCCGCCGCCTCTTCCAGCCGCTGCCAGCGGCGCCGCGCACTCGTCGCGCGCTCCGCCAGGCCCGCCAGCTGCACGGTCTCGGCGCCCGCGCCCACGGAGCCGCCGGCCGCAGTCAGCTCCTCGCCGCGCCTCAGGGCCTGCTGCAGCAGCGCCCGCCGCCCGCCCAGCTCGCCCTGCAGGATCTTGTGCTGCGCCAGCAGGCGAGCGGTGCTGGACAGGTCGTGCGCGCCGCCCGCCGCGCCGCCCGCGGCCTCCAGGAGGCGCTCCTTGTCGCGCGCCCAGCACTCGGCCTCCTCCAGCTCCTGGAGCAGGGCCCACAGGCTCCGTGAGGCTTCCAGCTCCGCGCGTCGCCGCGCTGCCTGCTCCTGCAGCTCTGCCAGACAGCCGTGCACATGGTTCACGCGGTTACAGATGACCTGCGGGTCGCAGGGTTGGTAGCCTGGGCCAGAAGGGGAGGATCCCGTGTTGGTGACTAGCCCAAGAGAAGGTGGGGTGGGCTATCTACCCTGTCCTTGGTTTGACTTCATCATGTGCAGTTCATAGTTCTCTCCTCCAGGCAGCCTTCCCTGACACCCCAAGGCTGGAGCAAACACGTCCTCGGGACCCTGGCTTCTCTGCTTGCCCCATCACAGCCTGACTATGGAATGCCTTTGCCCTGTTTGGTCTCCTCCAGGGACCGGAAGTTCCCCGCGCAGGGCCAGGGGCTTCTTTTCACACAACGTCCCCATCACTGCCAGGACAGCGCGGAGCCCAGAGCCGTAGCCTGGAGAACAGGGTGGTGGTGGTTGAAAGATGGATTGATTCCGAGCATCTCAGATTCGTGGATTACACTGAAAATTTCATTTCCGCAAAAACTGGGCCAAGTGAAACTTTTCTGCTCACCAGCCATGTTTCTGGGTCCCCTCTCTTCCTCTGTTGCCTTAGTAACTGCAGTGGTGACCTGAACATCTTTGTCCCTCAAAATAATTCAACTTCCTGCTTAATTTCTGGTTTGTGACTAGAGAATTGTGAAATTAGTGGGTCACAACCAGCTTTTCTTTAGCGGAAAAGAACGAATTAACAAAATCAGAGTGCAACTCACAAGGAGAGAAGAAGTACTGTATTGTTTGGTAAAACTTTTGTGGCCGAGTGTGGTGGTGCACGCCTTTAGTCTCAGCACTTGGGAGGCTGAGGCAGGAGGATTGCCATGTTCGAGGCCAGCCTGGACTACATAGCGAGTTCAAGGCCAGCCTGAGCTACGTATCGGGAACCTGCCTCTAAAAACAAAACAAAAATGAAACTTTTCTATCGGTGTGTGTGTATATTTGTGTGCATGTGCATGCTGAGGCATGGGGTGAAAAAGTGGCCAGGAATATAGCTCAGCCACACAAGTGCCTGCCTCGCAAGCGTAAGGTCCTGAGTTCGATTCCCAGTACCAAGAAAAAAAAAAACAAAGAAAAAAGTACGAGCAACAGTACCCTAGATAGAATGCAGGGCTTTTACAGTTCTGCGTATTCACTGATACTGACTCAAATACCAAGGTGTCCAGCTGAATAAATGTCACAACAACAAAGCCTCTATGTAACCATCCCTTAGTCCCTGGTGATGTCACTTAATCCTCACAACTACTCTATGGAGCTAATAGCCTCATTAGCACCATTGACAGATAAGTAAACTGAGGTATGGAGAAGGGAAGCAACGTGCCTAAGGTCAGCTAAGAAGCAGCTGCTCAGGATCACACAGCAGCCTACTCCCCAGGGAGCACTGCCTCTAATCTCCAAGGTAACATGTACCCGACACTGGCCACTTTGCTACTGTCTTGGTGCTACTGGTTGTCCCCAGGAACTGGGCTCTCACAAGGAGAAGACAGGGAGCCTCCAGGGACAAAAACACCCTGATGTGAAGGTCAGGTCCCAAGAGTCTCCCTGCAGCTGACATACCGGTGAGAGGCGACTGAGCCAAGGTGACATCCTCATGGGGCCACCAGGGCTTGAAGGGAGACTCTTACGTTTGCACTTAGGACCTGGTGTGGCCCCATGGGGGCAGGGCGGACCCCTCATCACCCTACAAGCTCTGCGGCCTGGGCCTCAGTTTCCCCCTCAGTGAGAAAGACCAACACTGCCCCGACTGCTGCCAGAACTACAGCCAGCTGATGAGCACCAGAAACCCAGCAGAACATCATCAGTCAAGGCTGCTGTGTGACCAAGGGACAACACCCAGCCTACTGCACAATCATAAAGGTGCCTGTGCAAGCCATTAAAATGACCCTGTAATCCCAGCACTCGGGTGGCTGAATCCAAAGGATCTCTGTGAGTTCAGGCCAGTCTGGGCTACAGAGTGAATTCAAGGCCAGCCTGAACTGCATAGCAAAACCCTGTCTCAAAAAGACCAAAACACCAGCCTGGGCTACAAAGTGAGTTCAAGGCCAGCCCTAAACAGCATAGTGAGACACCGTCTCAAAAAAAAGACAAAAACAAAACACACACACAACACACACACACACACACACACACACACACACACACAAAATGACCATGTGTCTCCTTGCACAGCTAACCCAAGTAACTGCTGCCCTGTAACTGCTACAGCATCCCTTCACTCCTCCGCCACCTAGTGCAAATGACGAAGGTTGGCTGGGCTGTAACTCTGTGGCCCTGGCTTCCACCCCAGCACACTCCCCTGCCAAAAAAACAAAACACTCAAAATCAAGATGTTCAGTCATCTAATTCTCCCCACCTCCTGACAGCATTCCATCCACACCCAAACACGCTACATTAAATGGAATCATCCCACAAGTCATCTACATGAGCGAAGTCCTACCAACCGGCTCCTCACAGCCCTCTCTCACCAAGATGCCCCAGCGTTCCCCCGGAGTGTGCAGAGAGCCAGCAAATCCAACTTTGTTTGACTACAGAGGGACTCTGGTGGTCTTCAGCTAGCGGGCACTGGCCTCAGTGAACGGGAACCATCTTAGAGCCAGTCTTGGTTTTGTCTACTTCCAGTAGGGCTTCCCACTCCTGGTTCAGTCCTTGTCTTTGGTGGGGGTTGACCTCACTCTTGGCCACAGGGTGGGGATGTCCTTGGTGTGGCCAATGAGATCACTGCATGCTCTGGGGCCACAATGATTGGCTAGACAATGGAGAAGGAAACTGCAGTGGGCCAATGAAAGCTTTCCTTAGAACTTTTGTCAGAACTATTGGGAGAAAGGGCCTATTTCCCTTTGGGTCCCTTAGGGGCTGGGTCCCTTAGGGGCTATCCACACAGACCCTAGGGATGGAGACAGATGGCACCTTAGAGGTAACACTGAACCTATAATCCCAGCACTCTGGGAAAGTGAGGCAGGAGGTTCACAAGTTCAAAACCATCCTGGGCAACTGAGGGACTTAGATCCAGTCTCAAATACATAAAAACATAAATAAAAAACAACTTTTAAAAGGTCTGGGGATGTAACTCAGTGCAAAAGTCCTAGGTTCAATTCCCAGTACCAGAACAAATAAAATACAAAGGATCACTGAACCCTCCCTGGGTCCAGCCATGCCTAAAGTGGAACTGTCTCTCCCTGGACATGTTAATTGCATAAGCCAACCCATCCCCTGTATCCTCTAAGTCAACTGAATTAAGTTCTGTCACTTCCCATTGAAGAGCCTCTCACTACCCATTATCTTACACAGTCTTGTGAGTTTTCTTTTGTTTTTTGGGGGCGGGGGGGGGCTTTTGTTCTTTTGTTTTGTTTTCTGGGAGACAAGGTTTCACTATGTAGTTCAGGCTGGCCTTGAACTCACTTTGTAGCCCAGGCTAGTCTTGAACTCACAATGATCCTCCTGCCTCAGCCTCCCGAATGCTGGTATTACAGGCATGCGCCCCCACACCCAGCATGTGGGATTTCTTTTATACTGGTGCTGGGGATCCAACTCAAGGCCTTCAGCACAGCACCTTGCTTGGCAAGTGCAAGGTCCTGAGGTTGATTCCCAGGTCAAAATCAAAAACAAACAAACTCAAGGCCTTGCACATGCTAGGCAAACATTCTACCACTGCACTACATCCCCAGCCCCTTACGTTGTTTTTGTTTGTTTGTTTTGTTTTGTTTTTGTCCTTTTGAGGTCTTGCTATGAAGCTCATGCTGGCCTTGAGCTCACTTTGTAGCCCAGGTTGGCCTCTAGCTCCAAATGATCCTCCTGCTTCAGCCTTCCGAGTGCTGGGATTACAGGCACATGCCACCATGCCCGGCCTCCTTATATCGTTTTTAAAATGATATTCACTGAGTTGAATTGTGAAGGATTTGGTACATAAAAGCTCATAAGCAGGACCTAGTTACTGTAGCATCTCAGGCAGGAAGAAGTTGAGCGGTCACTAATTCTCCCCCTGATTTCCTGAGTGCACCAGGATACGGCCTCGGCTTAGATGCCTCTAAGGACAGGGCAGGCACGCCGTCCTGCTGTCTCAGGAGTCATTCTTGCCTCTGTTAGCACCAGCCCTGAGAGACCCTACCCCACATCCCTGCCCAACTCACCCTGCAGCTGGGAGAAACGCAGGGCTGCGGCATTGAGGGCTTCCACGCGCTCGCTCTGGGCCGCAATGTCCGCTTCCAGCAGCCCGTGCTTCTGCAACAGGTCCTCCGCTTCCACCAGGTGCTGCCCGCAGTCCCGGGACAGCAGCTGAGCCTGCGGATCGGGGTCCGGTGGGGGGTGGGCAGCCTTGAGCACACCTCAGCAGCGCCTCAGGGCCGTTCCACCCCTCCAACCCTCGGAGTTCTCCCCGCGTCTCCCCAGGGTCCGTCGCCCTCTGTCTCCTCTCCGAATGTCGCCAGCTGTCACTGTCTCCACATGTCTGTGCTCTCTCTCTGTCACGGTGTCTCCCTCTCTGCCTTCATCTCTATCTCTCTGCATCCCTCTCGCCCTGCCAATCTGCCTCTCTACTCCTGCCTCTGCGTCCACTTTCCTGTCTCCCCACCTCTCTCTGTATCCATTTATCCCGGGTAGGGGTCTCTTTCTCAGACTTCATCTGCCCGTGTGTAGGCACAGAAATTCCCAGGCTCAGGCTCATGCCTGCCTCGCTGGCTCTCTACCTCCGATTTCTCTTCTGCCTCCAACTGTCACTCTTTCTCTAGCTTGGTATCTCTCCCCTTCTCCCTCCCCTTTCCCTCCCCTCCCCCACACCCCAGGGCATGGAGGCCAGGGTCTTGAACTTCCTAGATAAGCCCTCTCCTACCTAGCTAGGCCCCTTCATCTTTACTGTGAGATAGGCTCTCGCTAGGTCACCCAGTCTGGGCTTAACCTGTGAACCTCCTGCCTTGACCTCCTTAGTAGCTGGGATGGCGGGTACGCATCACCACGCCCAGCTCATCTGTCTTTTTCTGCCTCTCTCCTCCGTCCCATGTCTTTTCTCACACGCTCTTGCTTGCTCACTCTCTTATGTATGTGCGGTTTTTTTTCCTGGTACGGGGAATCGAACTCAGGACCTTGTGCTTGCCAGGCAGGCGCTGTACCGCTGAGCTATATCCCCGGCCCCTTACCCCTTTCTGTCTCTCCCCTTCTCCTCCAGCCTCCACCTCTTTGTCAACGTGCTGGGGGTCCATGTCCCCCCCAGCCCTCCCAGGACCCCACCCCACCGCGGCCCTGCTCCCGTCCACACCTGCATCTCCTCCATCCAGTCCACCATGTAGACCATCTCCTGGAAGACCTTCTGCAGGGCCAGGTTCTGCTCAAGCCGGCTCCTCCTGGCACCTACTAGTCCAGTCAGCAAAGCCCACTGGCGCAGGACGCTGTCACGCTGAGCGGCCACCCGCCGGGCGTCGTAGTAACCTTCCACTGCCAAAGCCTGCGCTAGCTCCGCCACGCCCTGCACTCGCTCCTCATAGGCTGCAATGTCTGCCTCGATGGCTTCGTGCTTCTTCATGGCTGCCTCCACTGCCGGCAGCTCATACCCAAAGTTGTCCTGGGTAGCAGGCCACAGACACTCACCATGTTGCCTCAGCGGTGCGCTTGTTACCTTGACCCTGGGTGACCCCGACATTCTCCCACCCATCGCCTTGGAGACAGGGTCCACACCCTAGTTACCCTGGAGACCAATCTCACCCTCCCCAGGAACCCTGGAGATCAGTCTCACCTCCTGTTACCCTGGCAACCAGTCTCATCTCCTCTCCGTTACCCTGGAGACCGACCCACTTTCTCTGTCACCTTGGAGACCAGTCTCACCCTCCTGGGTTACATCTCTAACCCTATATTGGTTACCCAAGAGACAGACCTCCTCTCTCCACTGTCTGGGAATAAGGTTTACCACATTCTGTTCCGTGGGAAACTAATTCTGTCCTCACGAGTTCCCCGGGACACCAAGTACAGCCTCCCTTGTCATGTAAGGGACAAAACGCTCCCCCTATTTCTGAAGACAGCAATTCTGCCCTCTCTAGTAGCTTGGAGATGGCCTCACTCCCTTGGTATCTGGAGATAGGCCTGCTCCCCTCACCCACCAATAACTTAGGAGACCAATTGCTGAGGACCCCCTTCCCACCTCCACTTGTCACCTAGGAGACTGCGACAACCTTTCCCCACTGCTTAGGAGATCCAGTGTCCATGTCTAGTCCAGGGCTCTGAGCACCACCACCCCGCAGCCCAGCCCACTGCGGTACCTGGGAGACCAAGCGCTGGTTCTCGTTCAGCCAGCTCTCCCTCATCACCACCTTGTGGTCGAACCTCTGGGCCAGGAGTTCCAGCTTCTCCTGCCGGATCAGCTCGGCCCGCAGGGCAGCCTCCCTCTCATGCTCCGCCTTCTCCAGCTGGCCCCACGCCTGGGGGAGTTGAGGAAACAGTTAGACTCCGACAAGCCCCCCGTTTCACGGCCCTGGCACCTGTGAGACCACCCCCGGTATGTACAGGACCCGTAGGAAAATGAGCCATAGTGTCGTCACACTACTGCTGGGAAATGGCCACAGTGAAGACTGAGGCCATCAACTCTACCATGCAGAGGGCTCCCTGGGGTAGCGCACAACCTATACAGCTCCACCACGCAGCCTCGCCTCTCCTCTCTGCCCCCAGGCTGACCTTGTCTATGTCCCAGATGCCGCAGCCCTCCCGAGGCACGAAGAGGCGACGGTTGCAGGCGCGGAGTTTGCTCTGGATGCTGAAGAGCAGCACCTCCAGGTTGCCCTTCTCCTGAAACCTGAGGAGACACAGGCTCAGGAGCCCTGTCCCGCACCCGCGCCCGCCCCTCTCCACCCGAGCAGGGCCTCACTTGGCGGGCTTCTCCAGGGTGCAGTAGGCCGTGAAGGCCTGCAGCTGCTGCTGCACCCCGCTCAGGGAGTTGGCAAACTTCTGGTTGCTGATGAGGGCCACGGTGCGGTGGATCCAGGCCAGCAGCGCGGCTGCCAGCTCCTCGTAGTGCTCTATGATCCTTCCCACCTCCAACACCTGGTCCAGCACCTGACCGGCAAGGAAGCTGGAGTCACCCTCAGGACGCCCCCAGCTGGCGCCCAGGTCCCCACTTGCCCCGTCCCTTGGCCCCTCCTACCTTCCCAATCCGTTTCCCCTCCACAGCCAGAGCCTTCATCTTGGAGAAATAGTGGTAGAAAGAGACCACATAGGTGATGATGGATTTTTCGTCTGGGGCCTCCATGTTCACATCTGGGGGAAAGGGGTCAGGGGAGCGTGTGACTCTTACTATGACTTTGGGCAAGACATCCTCTACATTTCTCAGTGTCTTACCTGCTCAGTGCTGGTCCGCCTTATAGTATTAAACAGTACCTGACATGTATAAATGTAATTTCTCAAACACACCATTCTTTCTACCTCAGGGCCTTTGCACATGCTGCTTTCACTGTCTGGGCCACTGTCATTCCTTCTTCTGTGTGCCTAACTCCCATTCAGCATTCAACTCAATTCCCCCAGTTAAGCCTCCTTGTTCACCCTGCCTAGAGTTGGTCTCCTCATGTTATTCTGTCACCCAAGATATTATTATTTCCTTCCTAGAAGGTATCACAAATCGTAATGATATATTCAGCACACTGATTAAGTTATTAGCTAGACACTGAGCCTCTTGTGACCAACTGTCCCTGTCTTTTTAAACACATGGTTCTTGCTAGTCCTAATACACAGAGCAGGAGCTCAGTAAATATCCACCAAGTGTCTGAACAGTGTGTGCATAAGACCCAAAGCCAAGGACCAGGGCTTCGAAGGCAGCACATGCTTGAATCTTGGCTCAGCCTCATACTCCCGTTACTCTACATTCTTAGAAAATGGATCTAACTTCTCTGAACCTCAGTTTCCCCACTGTCACAGTAAGGGGAAGCATATTTGCTGCTTCCCAGGAACAGTGTATCACAGGAAACAGACTGGCAGAAAAGAGGCTCTCTACAAATCTACAGATTCTAATGTCATTTAAATTACCCATGGAAAAGCTAGGCATGGTGGCCCACACCTATCATCCCAGCACTCAGGAGGCTGAGGCAGGAGGATTGTTGTGAGTTCAAAGCCAGCCTGGGCTACAAAGCGAGCTCAAGGCCAGGCTGAAGTGCATAGCGAGACCCTGTCTCAATAAATAAATAAATAACCCATTGAAAGCTTATTATTATTGTTATTATTCTTGCAGTACTAGAAATTGAAACCAGAAGCTCTGCCCTGAGCTATATCCCCAAACTTTTTGATTTTTTGTTTTGATACTGAGTCTGGCTGAGCTGCCCAGACTAGGCTTGAACTTGGCACTCTCCCGCCTCAGCCTCTCAGAGTGCTGGCGTTACACAGGCATACGCCACCATATCCGGCCACAGTGTTGTTCTTGGCCCTTATTCTTCACCATTTCATGAAACTGACATCCACAGACACCTACTGCGTGCCAGGCACTGAGCACAGAATGCAGTCCTCAGGGGCCAGGCAACAGACTCGCTGAGACCCTGTGCTCCAGGTCACTGAGCTTAGCGGACCAGCGGCTTCACTTCCCTGAGCCTTCATGTCCATCTCTTTAAAACAGGACTGCTGGATTCTACCCTCCAGGAGGAAAGGGGACAGCCACGAGCGCAGCCGCAGCCTGGGCTTCGGCACAGAGCAGCTCAGAGAAAGGGAGCTGCGGTCCTTCCGGGCGCGGGGGTCGGGGCTGGGGGGGCATGGGCACTGAGGGGGCTGAGGCTGAAGGCAGGGCTGAGCCGGCCACACTGCAGACGGAGGCCTGGGGACAGAACGGGCACGGCACGGGGTCAGCAGGGGACAGCAGGGGGGCGGGGGGCCGACGCTGAGGATGGCGCTGGCCTGGGGCTACGGAGGGGGCTGGTCTGGGGCAGAGCGGGTTGGGGGCTATGGTTAAGGGCGGGGCCGGGGCGGGACGTGACCGTGACCGGGGCTGGGCTGGAGAGAGAGGAGCTGGGCCCGGGAAGGAGGGAGGTGCAGGTGAGGAAGACCGGACCTGGGGAGGGTGCGGGGTAGGACGGAACTGCGACTGAGATGGCCGTGGGCTGGGGTCCGGGCTGGGCCACGCAGGGCTCACCTTCGGGGTCCAGCAGCCGCGCCAGCCCCAGGTGCTGCTCCGCCGTGCGGAAGGCCTTCTGCAGGTTGTAGTTGGCATTGGACTTGGCGAGTTTGCTGAAGTCCACGAGGTCGGGCCTGGGCAGGGACACAGAGCAGGCAGACACAGACAGTTCCAGGGCCGGAGGCCAGGTGGGCAAAAAGACATCCCCGTCCGAGCCCCACCCATGACGCAGTCAGAGGGGGCGTAACACCACTGAGGGCAAAGCTGTGCTGCGGCTGCGGGGCTGGGCAGCCCACCTCTGCCTTGCAAGGGGAACGGACTCGGGCGTGGGGGCCTCTGGGAATGCGTTCGCGTGCCTGTATCACCAGGCCTTGTGTGCAGGTGTGTGAATCAGCCTTGTGCACACACGGGCACCTGGAGGAGATGCGTTCACATGGTGACCACCTGTGTGTGCCTCTCTCAAAAGATCCAACAACACAGTGTCTAGCCCTGTGTGTGTGTGTGTGTGTGTGTGTGTGTCTTTTTGAGACAGGGTCTCAATATGCATTTCAGACTGGCCTTGCACTCACTTTGTAGCCCAAGCTGGTCTTCAATTTGCAACAATCTTCCTGCCTCAGCCTCCCAAGTGGTGGGATTACAGTCTGTTATATTTTGATACACGTGTCTACTCAGGTGAGTTCATGTACAGTATTACATCATTAGAAATGTGAAGTCTAAAGGAGGTGTGGTGGTACACACCTGTAATCCCAGCACTCTGGGAGGCTGAAGCAGGAGGATCCCTCCTCTGAGCCTAGCCTGGGCAACTTAGTGACTTAGCAAGACCCTGTCTCAAAAACATTTTTAAAATGTTTAAAAGTCGGAAGATACAATTCAATGCAAAAATCCCTGGGTTCATCAGGCATGGTAGTGCACGTCTGTAATCCCAGCACTCAGGAGGCTGAGGCAGGAGGATGGTTGTGAGTTCAAGACCAGCTTGGGCTACAAAGTGAGCTCAAGGCCAGCCTGAACTGCATAATGAAACCCTGTCTCAAAACAAAACAATACAAAACAAGGTGTGAGGTCTAGAGCCAGCTCCTCAGGGTTCCAGATCAGTTTGGTCACATCCTGGCTGTGTCATTCTGGGTAAGCTATTTCATTTCTCTGTACTTCAGTAAAATTGGGATAACAATAATAGCAAACACCTGATAGCGTTACTAAAGATGAAATGACTCAGTGGAGGCCAGGTATGGTGGCACACACCTGTAATCCCAGCGCTCAGGAGGCTGAGGCAGGAGGATTGCTTTGAGTTCATGGACAGCCTGGGCTACATAGTTCATGATCAGCCTAAACTATGTCTCAAAAACAAAAACAGAAAAAAAGAATGACTCAGTGGGAAGCCCTAGGACAATGCCTGCCTCATAGAAGGCACTTGGTAAATGGCAGCTAGCATTTGCATGCCCCTGGTTACAGCTTGTGGGTTTCCTGGGTGTAGGTCTTGCCGTGTGCATACAGGTGCATACAGCCCACTCCAACAAAAACTGGCTGCTGGCTTCTGCCACAGCTGAGCATGTCCCTGCCAGTCTCTGGGCCTCTGTTGTCCCAGCCTGTTACGTGGGTAATTGTGACGAGGGTGTCATTTTTCTGGCTGCCCAGCCCTCTGCCAGTGGGCACCGGGTGCTGAGGTAGGATATGTGATTGTTCAAGAAGCTGGGAAAGGGCCCTAGGGACACCCCGTGAGGTCGAACTTGAGGTAGGAGGTGCTGCATCCCTACCAGCATGGAGAGACCCCTGGGCACGGGCTTCCCACCCGGGAGGGGTGTTGATACCTCTAAGCGGCAGGTGTGCAGATGCCCGCTCGAGTGGGTGTGCATGTGTCTGCGTGTGCACAGGGTATGTGGCCTGGACAGGAGGGGGGTGGGGTGCACACCGATGTGTAAGTGTGAGGGTGCCTGGGGGCATGAGTGTGCACGTGTGTGAAGGGGCGAGGGGAAGGGCTCCTTGCGCGTGTCATCTGTACACAGCACCTGTACAGGTGCAGAGCTGTGGGGACGCGGCGGGCGGGGGGGGCAGGCAAGGCAGGGTTGCCCAGGCCAGTTGGTACCTGTGCCGGTGAATGAGGGCATTGAAGGCCAAACCATCCCGCCAGCTGGTGGTGAAATTCTGGATGTTCACCTCGGGGTAACTGGCAGTGGGGAGGGGAGAGAAGGAGAGATGGAAGACAGAAGACAGAAGGGGGAGGGAGGGAGGATGTGGAAGGATGGATGGACAGAAGGGTGAGACAGGCACAAGGAAAAGCAGACGCACAGGGAAGATGGGCGAGGAGAACAGATGCGTGAGACGCACAGCCTGCCAGAAAGGCAAGTCGGGCAGAGCCCCCGCACCCCGTCCCGCCCGCACGCTCCACCCCGCCCTGCCAGGGCTGTGCTCCCGAGGGCACTGCAGTCCCAGGACACAGTTATTTGCCCGTTTAATTCAGACAGGAATTGTGACACAGGCCAGGGGCTCCTCTTTAAGCTCCTGTCCCAGAAGGAAGCCCAAGAGTTGGGGGCCCACCTGCCTGGGGGGGTGCTCACCCAGCTGTCTTCATCTGGCACCACAGGAGCAGGGCGTCCTTGGCCGAGCGCGTCTCCCTGTTGTCCTCAGTCTCAATTTTGATGACCTGAATCTGCGAAGGCACAAAACATGGAGACCAGAGCCTGCGGGCTGGAGGCTGGGGGACCCCGACCCTCACGGCACCAGGGCAGGGGAGGGGGAGGGGGAGGACGAGGGAAAGAAGGAGGAAGGGGGAAGAGTGGTAGCTTCAGGGTGGCGTGGGGACTGTCGGGCCCCCAACTGTGGTGACCGCCTTCCAGCCAGAGGGCTCCTTGGCAGTCCGATTAGGCACCGCCCGTGATAAAACTCTGCCCTCTCTCTCTCTCAAGACAACATCCAAACCGCTGAGCACAGGTCACTGGGGTTGCAAAAGCCTCTGCTTTGCCTTCTGTCCCCTGCCACACTGCCCTTCCTCTGCGCCTCCAACTCTGCCAAGCTGTTCCCACCTCAGGGCCTTGGGACCTACTGCGCAGCCCTGCCAGGAACCGGGACGCTTCTCCCGCCATCACTTTTTTTTTTTTTTCTTTGAGATAGGATCTTGCTGCACAGTTCAGGCTGGTTTTGAACTCACTGCATAGCCCAGGCTGGCCTCGAACCCATGGCGCTCCTCCTGCACTACGACACCTGGCCTCCCTTTACCTTTCACATGATCCAGCCACCAACTCTCAGACAGTCCCTTTCTGTGCACCACACACAAAACCTCAACACCATACACCAGATATTTATCTCCCGTTTAATGCTTCAGGATAATCTATTATTTCCTGAAAAGATTTTTAAAATTCCTTTTCTCATTTAACAGCAGAAAAAAAAAAAGTTTAAAAAAAATCCTTCCAACTAGAGCTTTCTTTTTCCATACATCTTATTTATCTATATACTTATTGCCTGACTTCCTTATCACAATACACTCTCTCAAAAGAAGAAAATTCACCCGTTTATGTCCTGGAGCAATTCTGCCTGCAGGGGAATTTGAGCACCAGCACTGCTTGTGAGTTTGCACATAGGAGCTCACCTGTTGGCTTCCTCACTGATAAAAAACTGGGTAATAAGTAATACTTAGTACCTAATGTACGGGCCGCTGTAGGTCTCAAATAACAAGTACTTAGAGTGCCTGAATCAGAGTGAACAGAAAAATGATGATCATTCTAATAGGGTGATAATGACAGGTTTTGAGCCTGGGTCTCGCTATGCAGTTCAGGCTGGCCTTGAGCTCACTTCGTAGCCCAGGCTGGTCTCGAACTCGAAATGATCCTCCTGCCTCAGCCTCCTGAGTGCTGGGAGTATAGGCGTGCGCCGCCGTGCCCGGCACAGTTTTTTTCATCATTGTTTTCATCACCACCTGAACGTTTTTGGAAAGAAGGATGGAAGGAATGAGTGAATGAGGGAGGGACGCCCTCCCAAGGCCCCACGGTTGGGGGGCGGGCTGGGCAGAGCTCCCTTGGCACTCACCTGAAAGCGCAGGATAATGGTCCAGACCAACCCCAAAGTCAGCCGGTGGTTCCCGTCCACGATGTCATGCGATCCCACGTTTTCCAGGTGGACGCGCTGCTCCTTCAGGAACTGCAGCGCCTTGTCCACGTTCTCCAACGAATGGATCCGCATGCGGCCGCGCGTGGGCCTCGGCTAGGGCAGCAAGGGCGTTGGGCCGGGAAACCTGGCCGAGAGCAAGGCGCCCTCGGCCCTTCGCCTGGCAAGCCACGCCCTGTGCCGCAGGCAGGCCACGCCCTTTCTCTGATGCTCCATCTCCAACCTGATAGCCACACCCCCACCACGGATCCCTCCGAAAGTTCTGTCCGTTTTCTTTTCCTTTTCCTTTCCTTTTCTTTTCCTTTTTGTCTTTTTGAGACAGGGTCTCGCTATACAGTCAGGCTGACCTTGAGCTCACTTTGTAACCCAGGCTGGTCTGGAACTCGCAACGACCCTCCTGCCTCAGCCTCCTGAGTGCTGGGATTACAGGTATGCACCACGCACTCGGCCTCTTTTCCTTTCTGTTCTTTTCCTAACTTTTTTCTTTTCTTTTCTTTCTGGAGATCGAACCCAGGGCCTCTACCTCAGAGCTAGATCACAAGGCTTTTCTTATTTTTGAGACAGTGTATCACTAAGTTGCTAAATAACCCAAACTGGGCTCAAACTTTCGCGCCTCCTGCCACAGCCTCCCAGACTGCTGGGGTTACAAGCATAATCCCATCACACCAAGCTTTCTGCCCGTTTTACAGTCATGCCCGTGGCTACCCATAACTTAGGCCCCTTCTTCCAATAAAGCACCCCACCCTCCAACTGAACGCCGTGCCCATCGGAGCACCCCCCCACACTCCCCGTGGTGGACTCCAGCCCCTTCGGCGATGTCCACGCCCCGCCCTCACCCCCCTCCCCCGCCTGAGACCCTAGGGCGGCCCAAACTCAAGCCCTTCATCCCGCTCACCAGCTGCTCCCCCGACAGCACTTCCAGGAGCCGCGTGAGCACGAAGCCATCCCGGAGGTCCGAGTAGAGATCCACGATGTGGCAGCCCACGCGGGCGAGATGCGAGTTCACCCACTTGGTGAACGTTTTCTTCTGCACAGCCTCCCGCTCATCTGGAGAACAGCGCTGATGAGCCCAGCTCCCAGCCTCCACCACCCCACGAACCCTGCTCAGGCCCTCAGCTTGGACAGCAGCTCCCCCACCCAGGAGGCCTCCCCTACCCTTTGTGCCTGGTGCCCTCGCCCCATCTTCCAGTTTTCCCCAAAGGATCACTTCCCTAGGAGGCTGCCCTGTTGGCCACCCTCGTTGGAGGCAGAGTGCCCACTCTGTTCCTGTACTTCACTGGCAGAACTTAGTTCGGTGGGGACACAGGTGACATGCTAGACAAGGCCGGGCACCATGAGGGTTTAAGGAGAGATCAGGTTTTGTTTCAGAAATTTCACCAGCTTCTGTGTGGAAAGTAGTAGATCAGAGAGGGCAAGCACAGCAGCCAGAAGCCCAGGGAGGAAATGAGGAAGAGATCCGGGGGAGAGAGGTGTGGCTGGACCAGGGCAGAAGCTGTGAAAGGGAAGGAGAGGGCGTACTGGACAGGTGGAGACTAAAAGCAAACTGGGGCAGGGGATGTAGCTCAGGGCACAAGCGCCTGCCTGGCAAGGGCAAGGTCCTGAGTTCGATTCCTGTACCAAAAAACAAAAAATGAATAAATAAAAGCAAGCTGGCCAAGGTACGGAAGCCCATGCCTGCAGTCCCAGCACCCAGGAGGCTGAGGCAGGAGGACTGCCGCAAGTTCAAGGCCAGGCTGGACTACATAGTGAGAGCGTCTCTCTCTCCCTGCCTACCCCTCTCCCTCTCTGTCTCTCTGTCTCTCTGTCTCTCTCTCTCACACACACACACACACACAAATCACCCTGTTATGGTGTAAAATTCAGTGAGTTTGATGTTATTGTCTATTTTTGAGACAGGGTCTTGTCATATAGCTCAGGCTGGCCTCAAACTCCCAGCAATCCTCCTGCCTCAGCCTCCTGGGTGCTGTGACCATAGACGCACACCACCACACCTGGCCACTGTTTTTTAGTATGTTCACAGAGTTGTGCAGCCATCATAACATTTTCAGTGACAAAAAACAAAAAATCCTCCTACTCATGAGCAGTCATTGCCCCTAGCAACCAGGAAGCTACTGTCTGTATCTGTGGACTTGGCTGTTGTGGACATTTAATAGACATGGGATCACACAATGGCCTTTTAGCTGTATGGCTTCTTTCACACAGTATAATGTTTTGAGGAGTCATCCACGTTGTCACAAGGGTCAATACTATACCCCTTCTTATAGCCAAGTAATACTCCATGGTGTGGATATGTGGCACTGTATCTCCACAGCAAATGGATGGTTGAGTTCTTTCCACTTTTTAGCCATGACAAATAATGCTATTATGGTACTTGGGTACAAGTTTTTCTTTTGCACACGTAAGTTTTCAGTGATCTTGGGTGAGCTCCCACAGGCCCGGTGATGCCTAAGTCCCCAAAAGTACCGAATTCTTTGTATCCTATAATTGTTACCTCTGTATACCTATCACAGGTTGCAACTCATAAATTTGGCATAGCGCAAATTATCAGAAACTATAATAGAGGAATTATAACAATGTCCTACAGTAACAATAATTTAAGATTTATAAATTGTTTACTTATGGAATTTTTCATGTAGTACTTTAGGGCTGGGGATATAGCTCAGTGGCATAAGCACCTGCCTGGCAAGTGCAAGGTCCTGAGTTCAATTCCCTGGTACCAAAAAACAAAACAAACAAATAAATATGTATTATTTTTGGATAACAACTAACCATAGGAAGCCGGGTGTAGCAGTGCACGCCTGTAATCCCAGCACTCAGAGGCTGAAGCAAGAGGATTGTTGTGAGTTTGAGGCCAGCCTGGGCTACAAAGTGAGCTCAAGGCCAGCCTGAACTGCAGAGTGAGACCCTGTCTCAAAGGGTGTTATGGCTGATACATTGTGTCAACTTGGGGAGTCTAGAGGTTTGGCTGAGTGATTGAGCAGGAAGCCAGGGTGCTTGCTTTGTACATATCCTGAGCCTGTGGAAGAGGAGGGCATGAACCTTGTGTGAGAGCTACACGCCCCCTGGGTAGGGGTAGGCTGTTTACAAGGTAAGGGAGAAAAAGAGGCTGCTTGCAGGCATTCCTCCCTTTTTGCTGGTT